>WURV02152536.1:0-17078 GCA_011762755.2 Epimenia babai
TTGATGCCGTGTGGGTACAGCGAGTATACCGCCGCAACCCAGCAACAGGAGCGTCCATACCATTACGTTATCGGTGTCACTCATGTTTGTTAGGCAGTTGTTGGCACGCGGTCTCCTATGAGCATAGCCAATTGCTTGAGCGCTCGGGTCCACTCCGGAATCGGCACCGTCCATTTTTTCGCCATCCGCTGCCTGCCCCGGTAGAGCCCTTTCCGGATGACTTCCTCCGTGGGAAAGGTCCCTCGTGTTGTGAGGCCTTTGCGTCACGACTCATTCAGCGATTCAATGGCATTGGTGGGATCGATGCCTTTCCGACTTGCGGGTGGGTAGTCAAAGAATACGGTCAAGCGCTCCCCGGCTCGGCGCCAAGTTGTACGACTCGTTGGGTTGTGTGCAGCCCAGGTTGGGGCACATTGGGTCAAGACCTCTTCCGCGTCCTCTACGGTTGCGGCGCTATAGATTGCCTGTCAAGCTCGGGCGACAGGCCGGTGCTCTTGCCAGCTGACAGACCGGCAGGATTGCCAACCAGGAAGCCGTAAAGAATTTCAACTAACTTTGGGCTTGACTCCTATTTCCTTCGAGCCTAATCTAAGGTCGCGCCCTTCGGGAGCCAGCAAGTCATTTGGCCTTGGCTGTCGGGATGAAACCTGGCAAAGCGGAAACAATTGAATGAAAAAATTCTTGTTTGTGTGTTCTGAAAACCGGCTTCGCAGTCCAACGGCAGAAGTCATCTTTTCCGATATATGAAGGAGTCAAAGTGATTGGTGCGGGGACGAATGCTGATGCAAAACGCCGGTCAGTGGAGATCTTATCGAATGGACTAGTGATTAGCCGTTTGTAGCGGTCGAACTTGCTGTCCGAAATAGAAGGGCCTTTTGCCCGTTATTCAACAGCGGATTCTGTTCTGTAATCTGAGAGGAAGAATTGTGAAGACAACTAAACTGTCGTTACTGGTTATTACCTTGATCGTTGGAGGTTGTATTTCCGGCGCACCCCGGCTTATGCCGGAGCAACAATTGAGACTGGAGAAAATAACCGTCCATAAAGTTGGCGAAAACCTCATTCAGGAATATAGAGTTTTGGAAGAACTGAGTGCTGCAGACTGTTCCGGTGCGCCTGGGGGAGGAAGAGTGTGGGGTAACTCCGAACGGACAATTAAAACTTTGAGGAGAAAAGCGGCCGCGGTTAACGCGGATGCCGTAATCAATGTTAGTTGCAGTACGGTCCCTTTCCTCAATAATTGTTGGGCTGCCCAGAAATGTAGCGGTGAGGCCGTGGTGTTTCAGTAGCAGGACATTGTTAGGGCTTCGGGATAGGGCTGGGCAATGATAATCCTACCCGTTTAAGTCTTAATTGGTAGCCATCGCTCGATAATGCGCTATTGAGGATAGGTTGCCCCAATCCCCTTTGTGTTTATATCCCCAAGCCTTTATCTTCTTATAACCGACGCCTGCTGTTTGGCCTTATGAGCGGACGCTCCTCAATCCATTAAGGGCCTTGTTTGAGCGTAGCGAGTTGGGTCGCTCTCCTTTTTCCCGCATCCGACTAATCTAATAAGGCTGAATTGGGTGTCATTTTGCATGGTACATCTCAAAGGGTATGACCGTTGTGGGGCCTTTCTCCGAAATGAAAAGTTGTGCCCTTCGGGATGCAGCAAGCCCTTCGATCTGGACTGACGGGCCGACCCCCTGCATTCATTGTGAATAATTTCCAGCTAATGAAATTTGGTAAAAACTATGCATTTGGTATTCAGTTCAGGACAAAGCTGGAGCTTATTGGAATGATTTTAGGTGAACTCTTTTTCGACCGAAGATTTAGGGAGAAGTCTGGTTTCTTGTCACCATGTGTGAGGAGGACGTTCAATGCCATTAATCAATCCTAGCCATAATCTCTATTTTCCTTCCAAGCGGGATTGGTGGATTGTGGGGCTGATTGGGTTGGGTCTAGTAGCCGGTGTAGTTGGTGGAATCATTCCATTAGTCTTAACTGGGGCCTCTTGGCGAGAACTGTCAATGATAGGAAGTTTAGTTGTAGGGCTTGATGTGCTCATGCTGTGGGTGTTGTATGGCACAGGTTATACAATAACACCGGATCAGCTACTCATTCGATGTGGGCCCTTTTCGTTTCGTATTCGGTTAGATACGATTGAGTCAATCACTCCGACGAGGAGTCTATGGTCTAGCCCAGCTTGTTCGTTGGATCGGTTGAATATTGTCTATGGTATTTCTCAACAAGGCATGATGGTTTCTCCTGCAGATAAATCAGGGTTTCTCTCGGTTATTGTGCAACAATGCCCTACCTTAGTCGTCCTTCATGATCGGGTTCGGAAAAAGACCAACATTTCTGCAGTTGTTGATCAGACTATTCAGCCACAAGCAACCGCGTAGTCGCAGGTACTGCGCTGCCAATTTGAGGGTGTTACGTGTCAGGACAGGTTTGGTCCAAGAGGTAATACACCGGGCAGAAGCCGGCCAATCTGCTCTGTAACAATGTTGCTCCCAATATGCCTGGAAGCCACAATCAGGCAGGGTTCAGGTCTATTCCTAATAGCCCTTCAAGGGTAATCAATCCGCCTGCAATGCCGTCATGAATTTGGCGTTTTTGTTTTGTCATAGAGACCTTCTTTTGCGGCATATAGAGAAAGGGGTTCCCGACTATTTTGTGCGATTAGTTTAGGATGGCTACTTATGCTCTGGCTGGAGAAAGTCAGGCTATACTTTTTGCTTGAGAATGTCTTCAAGTGCGGCGGCCAAATCCTGAATGAGAAGTGGCTTATGAAGGAGACGACGAATACCAAGTTGCTGGGCTTTTTCGGGGGTCATCGTATAGCTGAAACCCGTATAGATGATAATCGGCAAGTCTGGGTTGAGGTGGAGTAGTTCAGTAGCGAGCCTTTCGCCGGTGATTTTCGGCATGGTTTGATCGGTGATAACGGCATCAAATTGATGAGGGTCAGATCGAAAGATTGCTAAAGCGGTGAGCCCACTCGTGCAGACTGTGACGGTATATCCCAAATGTTCCAGAAAATGTTGCCCCATAGAGGAGAGAGATTCTTCGTCATCTACGAAGAGGATATGCCCTTGGTGCTTTTTGTACGTGGGACGTTCTGTTTTGCTGGAAACGACGGTAGAGGGTGAATCGAGGTAAGGAAGAAAAATATGGAAGATCGTACCCATTCCAAATTGGCTTTCCACCGTGATGGTCCCATGATGGGCGATGATAATACCATGGGCCACGGACAGTCCCATGCCGGTTCCCTCTCCAACTTCTTTGGTCGTGAAAAACGGGTCGAAGATCCGCGAAAGGATATGAGAAGGAATGCCTGTTCCTGTATCGGCAATGCTGAGACGAAAATACGGACCCGGGGTGAGATCCGGCAGTTTGCTGACACTATCGCCATCTAAAAGAAGATGTTCGAGTCTCACGGTAATACTGCCAGGTTTCCCGCGCATCGCATGTTCTGCATTGGCAAACAGATTGATCAAGACTTGATGTAATTGGGTAGAGTCAGCCAATACCATTCCGGAACCTTCTGGGATATTGGTCTGGATCTCGATTGTCGTCGGTAGAGTCGCCTGCATGAGCCTGAGGACTTCATCGAGAATGTCACGTAATTGAACGGGTTGGTGTACCGGGTCGGTTTGTCGGCTGAAAGTGAGTATTTGTCGAATGAGTTCTTTGGCGCGATTTCCAGCTGTGAGGACCTGATCGAGATACGCATGAGTGGGATCATCGCGAGAAATTTTGAATTGGGCTAATTGGCTGAACCCTAGCATTGCGCTCAAAATATTGTTGAAGTCATGGGCAATGCCACCGGCTAACGTGCCCATGGCTTCCATCTTTTGGGCTTGCCGCAGCTTGGAATCACTTTCTCGGATTTTGGCTTCAGCCTCTTGGCGGAGGGTAATATCGGAAAAACTAATGACCGCTCCCACGATTTTCCCATGTTCATGAATGGGGGTGCTGATATATTCAACGGGGAAAGAGGTTCCGTCTTTGCGCCACAATAATTCATTGTCTCCCCGATGCGACTGCCCACGTAAAAATTCGCCATGGAGAGGACATTGGCTTCGGTTGTAGGAGGTGCCGTCTTGTTGTGTATGATGCATGGTTTCATGCATGGGCTTGCCTAAGAGTTCATTGATGTCATATCCCAGCATTGTGGCGCCGGCTGGGTTAATAAAGGTGACCTGCCCATGAAGATTTAAGCCATAGATTCCTTCTCCAGCGGAATTTAAGATCAACTGAATCTGCCGGCCTACTTTTTCTAATTGTTCAGTAGCTAATTTACGTTCTTGGATTTCAGCTTCCAGAGATTGCTTCGCTTCTCGTAGGGCCATTGTTCGTTCTTCGACTGTTTGTTCGAGGATCAAGGCTGAATTTTGTAGCGCATGAGATTGCTTGGTGAGGAGACCGATGGTCTGAGTTACCGTTTGCTCCAGTCGCTCTAAATCTCCGTGATATCCTACCGAAGTAGATGCCGGGATAGAGAACGTTGAAGTGGAAGTAGAGGGAGTCGAAATTTCTCTGCTAGCAAGGGTTCCTTGGAGTTGACTGATCACGGTTTGCAAGATGGAAGAAATATTATTCTTTGACCAATATAAACTCAGAATGCCTGCTCCGATAAGGAGGATGGTCATCAGGGTCATGTTTACGATCAACTCGGTATCTTGTTCTGCTACGTTAGAGAGGGAAAAGGTTACCTGAATCCAAGCCTCTGTTTCTCCTTGACCTTGGAGGGGTGCTACCATAAGGAGTAGGGGCTCTCTCTTTTCGTTGTTGGAGTAGCGTACAATTGTTTCGTGAGGTTGTTTCATAGCCAACCATTGTGAATCTTCAAGGACGAGACCGATACGACTGGGAAATTGAGAGGCGATAACCATATTGTCGTCGTCAATGATGTCAATGCAGAAGATATCCGGATCTTTCGGATAGCTCATCAGCGCTTCCTGGATCCGAAATAAGTTGTTGTGGATGGCTGCCCATCCACCAATCGCAAAGGCTTGGGTAAAAGCGATGCCTTTCGTTTCTGCCGCGTGGTACAGCATGCTGCGTTGTTTCGAGAGCATGATTCCCGCGAGCACGACCATGATGATAAGAATCATCCCCGATAGGAGGAACGTGTGTCGAAAACGAATATTCCCGCGCCATTTTTCGTGAAGTCGAGAAAATAGAGGATCGGGTGCTAGAAAATTGTCAGAGGAAGACATGGAATGAAAAGGATAAAGCAGATGTCATTGGAAGTAAATACGAGGCTATCTCTAGGTGTATCTTGACCGCCTTACGGTCGGCAGATAAACTGAAATATTTCGTTATTTCATACGGTTGTTGCTTGAGTTGTAGAGCATCAAGACATGTTGCCAGACACAGAAGCCCCTCTCATTAAACTGCACTTTTCTGGATCAATGCAGAAATTGCATATGCGGTTGTGTCGGTTGGTTGGGCAAGCCGTTGCTGATTTTTCGATGATCGAAGATGGTGATACGGTGATGGTGTGTCTGTCGGGTGGAAAAGATAGCTACGGTATGTTGGATATTTTGTTATCCATACAATCTCGTGCTCCGATTTCTTACCGACTGATTGCGGTCAATTTAGATCAAAAACAACCCGGATTTCCTGAACATATCCTCCCCGACTATCTGACCAAACTGGGTGTACCATTTCATATTGAGGAGCAGGATACGTATTCAATTGTGAGGGAATTAATCCCTGAAGGGAAGACGACTTGTTCCTTGTGTTCACGCTTACGTCGAGGAATTCTGTATGGCGTGGCGGATAAGCTGAGGGCAAACAAGATTGCGCTGGGCCATCATCGCGATGACATGATGGAGACGATGTTACTCAATATGTTGTTCAATGGGGCGCTCAAAGCGATGCCTCCTAAACTACGCTCCGATGACCGCAAGCATATCGTGATACGGCCACTGACCTATGTGCGTGAAACAGAATTAGCGCGCTATGCCGACTTGCGAAATTTCCCCATTATTCCATGCAATCTATGCGGGTCACAGGAAAATCTGAAACGCAAAGAAGTCAAAGCCCTGCTCAAAGATTGGGAGCGTCGTTTTCCAGGTTCTGGGGACAGTGTGTTTGCGGCATTATCGAATGTGATTCCCAGTCATCTTCTCGACCGACACTTGTTTGATTTTTCCACTCTAGAACGACCCTTTTACTGATTTCGCCTTTCCTGTTTCTGAGTTTCATGTATACGACTGATATCTCAGTCAATTCTGAAAGAGACTCTTTCCGTTTTTTCTGGCTGTTTCTGCGTCTCTTTGGGTCATCCGGAGGTGTTCCAGATAATTACTCTTTCTCATTCTTGTGGCAAACGGCTCGCCCATCATTGGGCGATGGCCCATGCATGGACATTGATAAAGGCCAATCGACGGTGAAACTGTTTTCATCGACGGCCGTCCTGTCCTCGGAACATCCAACACCTACCGGAGAGAGGTGTGTTTTTTAAGGGGAACCCTATTAGCAGCCGCGTTAGTGGGATTATCATGGAGGATTGGTTTCACCGTGAGCATGTTGGCGATGATGGGCGGTTGGTTCTCGAGTTTTGTAAAACATCGATTCGGTCATCCGACTGAAACCAAAGCCTTTGGTATAGATCAAATTCCAGAAAGTCTGTTCCCTATGTTAGGAATATTGGAATCTGTTGAACATCTCGGCTTTAGGTCTTGGATTGACCGTTGTGACCTTCATGATTCTCGAATTGGTGTTGTCTCCCATTGGATACAGGCTTCATATTCGCAAACATCCATACTAACCCAACCATGGGGTCATTCAAGTGTCGAAACATCCATCTTTAGAAAGACAATCTCCAGATGTCGAAGTTTTCGGAAAAAACCATCAGAGGTATTCAAGGTATGAATCAAGTGGCCGTCTGTCTGTTGATAAGAAATGAGTCCACCATGTTCTAGTGGCATGACGAGGATGCGATCCTTCGCGACAGGGCTTGAAAATACTTGGGGAATGCATGAAGATCCGAGTAACATCTCAAAAGATATGAATTGTTCAGTCCTAGGCAAGATAAATCGTCCAGGACAATTTCGAATAGGACGCCAAGGCCAGCCAGCCCATATGTCTTGGAATGTGGTTTTCATTCTTCTCAGCTTTCTAGTCGTTAGCATACTCATTGTAGGTTCGTGATGGATGATTGCTACTATGTCCTAAAATACAGGGATTTATCTATACGAACAACTAAGTCGTATCGATGATGAATGAGAATTTTTCATCAGAAGATGACAAATCGAACGCGTCCCGCACTCCGTTGATTCCGATTGGGTTGACGATTATTGCTGTGCTCATCGTTCCGATCTTTCTTTATTCTGTTGGACCAGAAGGACCATTTAAAGTTGGAGATGTGGTGTTTGCGACAGACCGCCACCGTGTGAAGTTTATCGATCCTACAATTCCGCACACCCAAGGCTACCAAGATTTTTGTATTCTTGAATCGCGAGTGCAATTGGTCGTGCAAAAGATAGACATCACGTCAGAAGACTCGATGGTGGCCGAGCCTATTGGTGTTGAGAAAGTTGAGGTACCGTATTGCCCGTCTCGAACGTCAGTTCTTCTGCATGCGTATCAAGCAACATTGAAAGCAGACCTTTGGGGTAGTCTGCGAGATACGCTCTCGAATTTGGCATCTAGGTAATCATGAGGAAGAAGTGTGTGTTGGGCTTTTCTTTACGGCTTTAGTTTTTCAGTAAACTGCTGACGAAATTTAGCCACTTTTGGAGAAATCAGATAGGCACAATAGGGTTGTGAAGGATTCTGCACGAAATATTCTTGGTGATACCCTTCGGCGATGTAAAACGTTGAAGCAGGAACAACCTCAGTCACGATAGGAGCATCAAAAATATGGGCGTTATTGAGTGTTTCAATCATTTCTTTGGCCGTGGTCTCTTGTTCTACCGAATGATAAAAAATAGCTGAACGATATTGAGTTCCAACATCATTCCCCTGTCGATTCAACGTAGTTGGGTCATGAATGCCAAAAAAGATTTCCAGGATTTCTCTAAAAGCAATGATTGTTGGATCAAATCGTATCTGGATCACTTCGGCATACCCGGTTGTTCCGGAGCACACGGCCTCATAGGTTGGATTGGGGCGACTCCCACCCATGTATCCTGACTCCACCGAGTCCACACCTTTGACCTGATCAAACACCGCTTCTAAACACCAAAAACACCCGCCACCCAATGTTGCGAGTTCTTCCCCTGTCGATGATCGTGAGGGTGTATCTGGCATGCTGTACTCCTTTTTGTATGTGCTAGGGGAAAAGATTGAATAGTCTTTTAGGGGTCACAGCGTTATACCATGCCATGATTCTTCGAGCTACTGCAGCTATCGACATATTTGCAGATATACGATCGAGCGGATTCTTCTACATTTTGCTAAGGTGTGTGGCATATGCGAGCGGTTTGGGCGACGGATATCCATTTGAACTTTCTTCGGCCACAGGAGCGAGCAGACTTTTTCTTGTCTATTCGCGATTGTCAGCCTGATGTAGTGTTGATTACTGGTGATATAGCAGAAGCGCCTTGCTTGCAGGAACTTCTTCAGGAAATGCGGCAAGCGATTGCTGTGCCACTCTATTTTGTGTTGGGGAATCACGATTTTTATCATGCGTCCATTGAAACGGTCAGAAATAGGATACACGAATGGTGTCTGACCCAACCCAGTCTTCACTATCTTTCAGTTTCAGAGCCTATCGAACTTACGTCTAGAACCGTTCTCATCGGTCATGATGGTTGGGGAGACGGGCGCTATGGGCATTATCATCAATCCCCGGTCAAGCTGAGCGATCAAGAATTGATTCGAGATTTTCAAGGTCTGGACCAAGCGGCGATTCTTGCCAAGCTTCAAGTTTTAGGGGATGAGTCTGCCTTCTATCTACGTAAAGTGTTAACCAAAGCGGTGGACTCCTATGAACAGGTCATGTGTCTCATCCATGTCCCACCCTTTAAAGAAGCCTGCTGGTATCAAGGGAAAATGGGCAACGATGATTGGTTGCCGTATTTTGCTTGTAAAGCTGTCGGTGATGTCTTGTTGGAAGTGACACAAGAACGACCTGATTGCCAAGTGACGGTATTGTGCGGGCATACGCATCATGCGGGAACCGTCCAGATGCTCCCCAATCTTCGAGTGCTGACTGGGTCAGCTGAATATGGCGCCCCTCATATACAGAAAATGTTAGCGATTGGGTAGAAAGAAGGGCTAGAGAGTGTCTAAGGGATATCCTGAATCCAGAGCACGGCTTGACGGATTGGTCCTTTGGGCAAGGATGAGAGGAATTTTTTGTCTGCGGTAACAAGATGTCCTTTGATGGTTTCTGCTAACGCCAAATAGAGACAGTCATAGAGACTGCAGTGAGTCTGTATGGCCAAGGCATAGGCAGTAGGAAGCAAGTGCTCATCAGTGTGCTTAATAAGAGGCAAATGCTGAAATTCTTGAAAGATAAACATCCCCTGCTGGGGGGTGAGTTCATCGCGACGGATCTTTTTACAGAGCACATTGCCTATTTCCAACAGGCATAACGCGGGGATATGCATCAGTGATTCTGAATAATGTAAACGATCGGCGTCAGGGGAATAGACTTCGGGAATGAACCATTTGATGGCTATGCTGGCGTCAATGACATATTGCGTCACCGATCACGATCCTCACGCACAAGTTTGGCGCTATCGGTGAATGATCGTCCCGACTGTTGAAGGCGTTTTCGGAAATTTCGAATACGTCTCCATGCACTTTCTTGGTCGGGTGCCGCCTGTTCTAAAATCATTTTGACTTCTGATTGGAGCGAACGGCCATGAAGCTTGGCTCTGGTTTTTAAACGATCAACGACTTTGTTGTCGAGATTTCTGACCAGAACTTGAGCCATGGGTAGTTCTCCTATTTTTTTAGGGCTTTGCTGCGTTTGATAGCATAATGATATCATTAAGGAATCGTCTCGTCAATTTCCAGGAAATGGGTATTGATATTCATCCTGTTGATTCGTCAAAGATTCAAAGAGCATCATCGTTTGTTGTCATGGTACGAGATTATCCTATGCATTCTTCTCTTACTGAATTTCTCCATCGCCTGCTTAGTCGAATTGTGCTAGTTGAACGGCACGAGCTTCCAGCTTTGTTCTGGGCGTTTGTGTATTTCTTTTGTGTACTGGCGGCCTATTATATTTTGCGCCCGGTTCGAGATGAAATTGGTATGTTGTCCGGTGCCCAGAAGCTGCCCTGGTTGTTTTCTGCAGTGTTTGTGACCATGCTCGGGATTATTCCTCTCTTTGGGTGGATTGCGGCTCGCTTGTCTATTCGTCGCCTGTTGTCGACGGTCTATGGGTTTTTTATTGTGAATCTGCTGGTGTTTTTTGTCATATTACAAAGCGGAGTAGGATTGACAGCAGTTGGTCCAATTTTTTTTGTCTGGTTGAGCGTGTTTGTGCTGTTTGTGGTGTCGGTCTTTTGGAGTTTTATGGCCGATGTCTTTCCCACGGATGCGGCCCGTCGATTGTTTGGGAGTATTTCGGCGGGAGGGAGCCTGGGGGCCATGACCGGCCCGTTGATTACGGCGATGGCGGTGAAAGGTGTCGGTGCGCAAGGGTTATTGTTGGTCTCCGCGTTTTTCTTATTGATTGCAGTGCGGTGTATGCTGGCCTTGCTCCGGTGGTATCAGTCTCAGCATGGGGTTGACTTGGGCAATACGCATCTTTCCGCTTCAAAGGTGGGTAAGGCGAATCCTTCAAGCTTGTGGATCGGCGTGATTCGTATCATTCATTCACCCTATCTACGAGGGATCGCCTTATATCTCACCTGTTATTCGATCTTGTCTACGTTTTTGTACTCGCAGGCTACGATGTTGATTCCCGAAGTGATTCCGAATTCAGAAGATCGCATGCAGTTATTCGCGTCCATCGATCTTGGGATTAATGTGTTGGCATTTGTGCTCCAGTTCTTTGCCATTGGGTGGCTGTTGACACGGTTTGGAGTCGTGATCATGTTGACGGTGATGCCCATCGTATCATTCATTGGATTTGGCGTGTTTGGTTTGTGGACCGCCTTGCCGGTATTGATTGGGTTTGGTGTGTTGCGACGGGCTGGAGAATTTTCCATCACCAAACCGACGCGAGAAACATTGTTTACCGTGGTGCCTCGCGAGGAAAAATATCAAGCGAAAAATGTGATTGATACGGTGGTCCATCGCGGAGCTGATGCCACGGGAACCGGAGTTGTCTCCGTGCTGGATACCTGGGGGATGAGTTTGTCTTCTATCGCCTTTGGCGCCATGCCGATTGCTGCGTTATGGATAGGGACGGGTTTGTGGTTGGGACGACGCCATGAACACATTCGCCGAAATCAGTTCAGAGTGATTTGAGCATCTTCTATGGCGTGTGAACACAGATGAATTCCTCAAAGAAAACATTGATGGTGATGTTGTTAATTGTTCTGGGAATTTTTGGGGGAGCCTTGATCCATTTCACGATGGACTATTTTTCGTCCGTGACGCAGGGTGAGGTTCCTCCCTCGGCAGAAACGATTCATCAAATTGGACTGTTGTTGCTGGTGATAACCATGATGGCTGGGATGCCCGCAGTGGGGATGGGGGCCTATGTGATGTATATCGGATCCAGAATTCGTGCCACAGGTCAATGGCCGCCGTCTGGCATGGGGTTTCAAGCCAAGAGATCGATTCATTTAGGGACTCGCACCAATCTCATGGCACTCCTTGCTATGGGCTTAGGAGGGATTCTTGTGGTTGCCGGATTGGTGTTACCCTTGTTGGGTTGGCGCATCATGAATATGGTTGGGGAATAACCTGATATCGAGTTCCCTCCTTTGTAAGCAACCGAGGCGCTCTGCGGGATGTCATAGGCAAATCGAAGGGGAAGTCGCACCGCAGACGTCTGTTCAAATATCTATTTGTGTGGAACATCTCATGAGCACACCCTATGACTAAGTGGGATTGGGGCATTCTGGCCGTTTTTATCATGTATGCGCTGTATGCCGGATTTCGGGAACGAGCTCGAGCCTCTGCAAATCTAGACGAGTATTTCTTGGCAGGACGGAGCCTCTCTGGTTGGAAAGCAGGCTTGAGCATGGCGGCCACGCAGTTTGCAGCCGATACTCCGCTTCTTGTGACCGGCCTGGTGGCAACGGCCGGTATCTTTGCCTTATGGCGTTTGTGGATTTATGCTCTGGCCTTTCTGCTCATGGGTTTTTTATTGGCTCCTAGTTGGCGACGTGTGGGTGTCTTGACGGATGCGGAATTGACGGAAGTGCGCTATGGCCATCGTGCAGCAGCAGCATTGCGTGGCGTCAAAGCCATCTATTTTGGCACGATCGTAAATTGCACCGTCTTGGCCATGGTTCTTCTGGCTGCGACACGTCTGGCGGAACCATTTCTTCTTTGGGACCAATGGTTGCCGCCTGCTTTCTTTCAAGGCTGTCTGCAAAGTGTGCAATGGGCTGGTGTGCCGTTTGCGATTGATGAGTTGGAAACAGAGACGATCTGGATACGTTCTACCAATAATTTATTTTCAATCGGTATTCTTGTGTTGGTGACCCTATTGTATTCCACGACCGGTGGATTGCGAAGTGTGGTCACAACAGATCTGGTGCAGTTTGCGATTGGTATTGTGGCGAGTCTAGGTTTTGCTTGGGTGGTGGTGGATCATGTCGGTGGTCTCTCAGCATTATCTCAGCGCATCCAAGAGCAATTTAGTATGTCCGCAGGTTACCCACTCACCGGTGATCAGTTTTTGGCCTTCACGCCGTTTGGTGCTAAAGACGTCACGATGATGGTCCTTCTGGTGTATGGATTTCAATGGCTGTTGCAAATGAATGCGGATGGCACCGGATATTTGGCACAGCGCTCTATGGCTTGCCGCACCGATCATGATGCGCGTCTAGCAGCTATGGTATTTGCCGTGGCGCAAGTCCTGTTACGGAGTTTGATCTGGCTGCCTTTGGCTCTTGGCTTACTGATCATTTTCCCACCACTTCCAGGTCAAATTGATATGGCGGCTCGAGAATTTACCTTTATTCAGGGCATTGATGAACTCTTGCCGGCTGGCTTAAAAGGGTTGATGCTTGTTGGCATGTTAGCTGCCTTGGCCTCGACCGTGGATACGCATTTGAATTGGGGAGCCTCCTATTGGGCGAATGATGTATATCGCCGGTTTATTTGTCAAAGCTGGTTGAAACGGCCACCCACCAATCGAGCATTGGTCTGGGTGGCGCGCGGGAGCAATCTACTGATTTTAGTGATTGCCCTCTGCATCCTCCCATGGTTGTCCTCGATTCAAACGGCCTGGCAAGTGAGTCTTTTGTTAGGATCGGGGATGGGGGTCTTGCTCGTGTTACGCTGGATTTGGTGGCGTATCACTGCATGGGGTGAATTAGCTTGTATCATCACATCGATCCTTATGGCTCCGCTCCTATTATGGAGCCTACCAGGGCAAGAGGAGTTACGGTTACTCATCATGGGTATCGGTGCGGCGATAATAGGTGTTGGAGTTTCGTTATTCACCGGCCCGGAAGATGAAGATTGTTTAGAAACTTTTTATCGACGTGCGCAACCACCAGGGTTTTGGCAACCGATTGAGCGACGAATCCATCCCGACTATCAAGGGAGTTCCCCACGATTTTGGCGAGCCATGTTGTCGATGGGCCTCACCGCTTTGTCGATCTTTTGTTTTCTGACGGGAATCGGGTCATGGATGGTGGAAAGTCCGCCGCCGCCATGGATGCCCTGGCGCGAAGTTTGGATTGCAGGACTGCTACTAGTGGGGACGATGTTATGTCCCTTCTGGATTAAACTTGGGTTTCAACAATCCGAACCAGTCAGCCAAGGTGAGAATGGGAGAGAATGAATCCCACTGTGATTTGTCGGCTTCAAAATAGTGTAAGCTTCCTGCCAGAACGTTGCTTTTATTAACCCGGCAATTAAATAAGTATGCTATACTCGGGGGATGAACGAAGACGCACGCACGCTTTCTGCGGCAGCCCAGGAAGAAACACGCAATCAGGCTATTTGACTGTGGAAACGCCGAGTTCCTCGTGGCGAGATTGCGGAGCACGTGGGCGTTCATCTCTTACCGGGTGGCCGGTGGATCCGGCGCTATCAGGCTGCAGGCCTCAGGGGGCTGCAGGTCCGCCGCCGAGGGCGTCAGACAGGAATCAACCGCCAGCTGTCCCCTGAGCAAGAACGACAGGTGCAGAAGCTGCTGAGCGACAAAACCTCAGATCAGTTGAACATGCCGTTTGCCTTATGGACCCGAGCGGCAGTGCAGGCACTCCTGCATCGGGAGACGAAGCGTTGGATGCCCATCCGGACCGTGGGGGAGTATCTGAAGCGGTGGGGGCTTACCGTCCAGAAACCGAAGCAGCAGGCCTATGAACAACGGCTGGCAGCGATTCGCCGCTGGGGACAGGAGGAATATCCTGCCATTCAGGCTCAAGCGAAGCGGGAGCAGGCCGAAATTGCTTGGGGTGCTGCAACCGGGCTGCGCACGGACTGCCAGCCTCCACGCGGGTATGTGCCCAAGGGACCTCCCCAGTCCTTCGGGTGCATGCGAAGCGCGAGTCCCTCAATATGATCTCGGCGGGCAGGAATCAGGGGCAAGGTGCGATTTCGGGTGTTTGAGGGGCCCATGAACGCCACTCGCCGACTTGAGTGTATGAAACGCCTGCTCAGAGATGCCAAGCGCAAAGGCATCCTCATTCTCGACACTCTGCGAGTGTCCCATTCGCGTCCCGGGAAGGAATGGGTAAACGGTCACCAGGAGCACATTGAAGTCTGCTATCTGCCGGCCTCTTCGCCCAAACTCAACCCCGATGAGGATCTTAACTGCGACTTGAAACAGAGGGGGGGCACAGCGGGCCGCCAGCCCGAACCAAGCAAGCACTCAAAAAGAAGACGATGGGGCACATGGGGAAACTCCCAAAAGCCCCAGCTCGGGTGCGCAAGGACTTCGACGCCGAGGCGATTCGGTATGCCGCGTGAAGTATCTATTTTATTCCGGGTTAATAAAAAGAATCCAGGAATAATGTCTGGGCGTCGCCCCAGATCATGCCATCGGGCAACCCATCAATCCAATCCCCCGCTTCATTGGCCGGACGATAGCAATATTCACGGCCAACCTTTTTGAGAATGACCTCGCCTCCATTCACCCACGTTTGAATCGTTTCTTCTTCCTCTATCCACATAACAATCTTTTCATCTCAAGAAGAGTTGCTTATGAAAAATTAGGAATCTGTAAGGAAGAGAGTCAATTCCTCAAAAGTCCTATAACACGCCTAAACCGTGGGCAGAAGGTCAGTGTTGGTTGGGGCAGACTGAAAATTTTTTTCCTCTTTAGCGCGGAATCAGGATGAAGTTGGAATTGTTTTACACAGTCCATGCTCACTTTGTGGAGGAAATAGCAGCAAGGAAAAAGAGCGGGATGTGCGCACAGTTTTTTCAGATTACCCCTCGAAAGCAAGAGGGCATCTTTCGTCAACAAGAAACGTTTAGCCTGTGAGGAGTAAAACAAGTGTTGGTGTTAAATGGTAGGGAGATGTGATATGGGAGATTAATGTATACTTCACAATGAGGCCTATTTCTATAACCATAGAATAGGATAGGATAACCAACCACCATCCTGCACTAATCGAGAGTTTTTCGCCTTCACTTTCATAAGGGCACCTCTAAAAACCCCAACATTTGAATTTTGGTGTCAATGATTTCAATAACTTACAAGTGCCAAATTTGGACAAACCCCAGTTTTTAGAGGTGCCCATAACAATAACGGTTGCCCATAGGGTGGCTCCGGTTTGGGTTTATTCATCGTACTCTAATGCCTGTAAGCCCGACCATCACCCAAATGAACGACACCCCATGTGCGCGTGTCACACACGTTAGCTGTTTCACGTGTTTCTATAAGAAGCAGGTGCAACATGAGAAGATAAACCAAAAACGAAAAAGGCCAGGATAGACTCCCGGCCTTTTTCTTAACGATCGTGTAATGCAGGATTGCTTAGGTCCTACCTATGGAATGCATGATATTATAGAACCAGAACTAAGAAGTTTGAGCTATACCTCAGAAGAGGGATGGTTTCATTCATTCCACTTATTATCTTTGTGGGCAGTGGTGGTGCGCCCGCAGCCACGAGTTTCGAGGATACGATATTATGGCGAAAGGGTAAGGCCAGGATATTTTTCTGCCCTAACAGCGTCGTCAGCTGTGAGAGGGTTGCTTGTCGAGTGAAGCAATCGTACATCGAAGCATATTCGTAAGGTGTCGAAGATCCCTGCTCAACAGAAAGCCCCACGTCTTGATGGTGTGAAGCTCATTGTCAGACGAATATGACTTGCTGAAGGCTTAGGTTTTTTCAATGCTGTTATCCATGTCCATGTGAAAAAAGACTAGAGGAATTTGTCTGGAGATTTTGGAATGTGGAACTTCCTTTTTGTATACACAATACCGAGGAGATTACCTTTCCGTCTAAGAATCTGCCTTTTCATGTTCTGTGCGACAGCTGACCGCGTCTTTTCGGCTGTAATGACAAGGACTACACCATTCACCGATTCACATAGGGCAAGACTCTCGGTTGAGACATTGACCGGCGAAGAATCAATGAGAACGAACGAAAACTGTTTCCGTGTGGCTTTCCATATATCAGTAGAATGGAAAACGCTCTGTTCGGTCAGAGACCTGAAAAATTGAGGCGACAGACTTGCCAGAAACAGGTTCGATTCTTCAATCTGGGAAATGACGCCATCAAGGGGGTAAAGCCTAATCTAAAGGAGACTTATTTTCCGGCATAAATGCTCGTGCTTGAGAGGGCCGTTTGAAATCCGCTTCGACTAGAAGCACAGGCTTACTGCTGTGCTGGGCGATGGTTAATGCAAATTCTCGAACAAGGGTAGAAGTTCCTTATCCTGGTTGAGAACCAATAAACTGAATCACTTTTTGGTCAGGGTTTGGAAGACGTGCTGCAATGTTTTGGGCTAAACCTAGGTTCTGTCGACATTTAAGGAAAAATAGTCCAGAATCTCTCGAACAAGGAGGTTCTCATGGACTATCCCAAGTATTTACG
>WURV02152547.1:0-17077 GCA_011762755.2 Epimenia babai
GGACTACACGAGCAATGTGTGGACGGGCATTATCGTCCATCAGAATAAAATTATCGCCCGCACGTTCCGCAAATGGTTTCACAAATTGATCGATTATCTCATCTCTATACCTAAGACCAGTGATGACACCTTCCGGAACCAAATAGAGATCTGTACGTCCATGTGTGCAAATCCCTCACAGAACCACACCATACCGGTCGTGTTCCAACACATTCACGTCTGCAAAGAGAACACGTCTGTCTAGAAAGTCCGGGCAATATCTCGACTCATCTGCGAACAAAACATTCGCCCACTGGTCTAAAGTCTAATTACGGTGTTCCCTGCACTATTCTACACGGATCCGACGATGATCTGCGGTCAAGGGAACACGCACTGCAGGTCTTCTAGCCCTCATACCAACTGCATGGAGTCTGTTCCTCACTGTTTGGGTTGAAACAATGACTCTGTAGAATTTCTCAGGTTTCTCTGGAGTGTTGTTGCATTAGCAGTTCGGTTTCAGGAGGCAGTCAGGATGACATATCGGTCCTGTGCAGGTGTTGTAACACGTTGCCTACCACCACCCTGTCACCGGTTTGCACTACCCGCCTCTATGTAACGATTCCATGCTCTTGATACAACACTTCCACTCACTCCGAGATCTGCAGCCACGTGTCTTTGAGAACGACCCGCCTGGAGCTGACCGATTCCTCTGGCGAGCTCATCGGGACTTAGGTGCCGAGGTCCTGGCATGTTTTTGCCACAATATCACTTACGATAGTTATAGTGAACAAAGGAAAAGACAAAAAATGGCCCCTAACAACTCGGAACATAAATGGATAGAATGACCATATGGCTAAAATGTTTGAAAATTTACTAAGCCCCAGTTGAGCCAACCCCCACACATCAAAACCACTGCGAACCAGCCAAAAGCTATAGATATCAATAGAGGACATCCATAAGGACCCGTGGGGCCCAACAAATCCATCACATAATATACATTTTAAAAAATATACTATATATACTTAGTGATCCTTAGCTAATTTTAAGTAGTATATTATAACTTTGCTCTGGCCATGTATATTCTGCGTTTGTGTAATCGCTTAATTACTTGAAAGAGACAAAGGGCACCCAACTATGCTGATACTCCTGGATTTGTCGGCAGCATTCAATACCATTGACCATTCAATACTTTTCCATCGACTGAAGTACAGTTTTGGCATCTCTAGTTCTGCCCTAGCATGGATACAATCTTACCTATTACATTGCAGTAAAACAGTTAGAGTCAAGGAAGAGAAATCAGCACCACCTTCTCTCAATTTTGACTTTTCTCCAGTCCTCGGTCCTCTACTCCTCACTTTATACATGCAACCAATACTCAGATCACACCACCTGAAATTCCACCAATATGCTGATGATACCCAGATGTACATAATCGTAAATCCAAACCACTTTTCCAACGCAGTATCAACTGAAATCATACCATCATCGCAGGCTCGCAACCTCGTCGTTACTTTCACATCAACTTTATCTGTAGAGAAGCACGTGAACCACCTGATTCAATCATCATATCATCAAATACACAGATCACCCAATCTATATTGGACAAACTGAAATCAAACCATCATCGCAGGCTCACAACCTCGTCGTTACTTTCACATCAACTTAGTCTGTAGAGAAGCACGTGAACCACCTGATTCGATCATTATATCATCAAATACAGAGATTACTCAATCTCTATTGGCCAAACCGAATTCAAACCATCATCGCAGGCTCGCAACCTTGCCGTTACTTTCACATCAACTTTGTCTATGGAGAAGCACGTGAACAACCTGATTCGATCATCATACTGTCAAATATACAGATCACTCAATCTATATCGGCCAAACTGAATTCAAACCATCATCACAGGCTCTCAACCTCGTCGTTATTTTCACATCAACTTTGTCTATGGAGAAGCACGTGAACAACCTGATTCGATCAACATACCATCAAATACACAATATAAGTCTCATGCGCAATTATTTGGTTAGAAAATGCACACGTAACATCATGACTCGACTATTGCAACTCGCTCCTCTATTGAATCCCCAAATATCTTGTTCACAAACTTCAACTGGTCCAAAACCCCGCTGGGAGGCTCATAACACTAAAATGTGAACACATAACACAGGTACTTGTGAAACTACACTGGTTACCCATAGCCAGTCGGATTAACTTCTAGATTCCTCAGATTGTCTACAAAGTCCCTCGAGAGCCTAGCACCAGCGTACATCACCGACCTCATCCAATCTCTACGCTCCACTCAACGTCCACTGAGATCATCGGTTAACAATCAAGTGGTAACACTAAAAACTCATCTAATTACTATGGGAGACTGCTTCTTTCAGCTCGCCGATCCAACATTATGGAATTATCTAACTAAACTTATTAAGAATTCAGCCACCACAGAGGCCTTTTAGCGTCGTTTAAAGACACACCTCAAAGACGCTTACAACACTTAGTGTCAAATAATTACACCGATGATGGGCAAGGGCCTTATGTCCATGAATACTGGTGTAGGATCCAACATCTTACTCATGCTCTGGCTGGGTCGTTTAGGTGCCAATAGCTAGGCTGAGACCCCAGCATACTCGAGTGCCAGCGAAAGAGCCACCGGCACGATCACCTGCCACATGATGTACCACATAACATATAGCTATTCTTATTCTGGCCAGCACAGTTATCTGCATTCAATGTTGTGTGTTTTTCCCCAAGACTAAACTCCCAGAAAATGATGGGATGAGAGAAATAACGGAGTTGGCCCCCTTCCCGCACGTAACCGCTTCATCTAAAAGGTAATTCACCTGGCGGAAGATCCCCTCAGCCATGACCCCAAATACTTGGAAGCGGCGTGGAACCATCAAGTATATGGGGCCAGGCTGAAGGGGGGTCGCATGGATATTGCAATTGCTGTGCTAAATCAAATGAGTAGTGAAATGACTCATCACACATCTTGATGTTGCGTCCCGAGGATGTTTCACCGTTCTTAACAGCAACTGAACGACTTTTGGCTACTGCGTCTGTGTAAGACTGCTCTCTCGTGGCTGCTAGCAAGTGCTCTTCCTGTGCATTAAGTTACTCAGACTTCAATTCCTCAGAGACATTTGGCTACTGCATCTGTGTAAAAAGACCGCTCTATCGTGGCTGCTAGCAAGTGCTCTTCCTGTGCTTTAAGTTTCTGCGACCTCCACTGCGAATGATCATGGTGTTGTCTTGTTGACACTGCCTGCACAGATCACTGATCGGTTCACCGACAACTGTATTCGGTGCCAGTTGCATTCAAATCATTGAAGGAAGTCAGTTGTACAGTTCTTTGGCCTGTCGACGCTACGTATTTTTTCCATTGACCGATCTTAGTCACGTGTGTTGTCACGATGTGATAATGTGGAAATAACATAGGTAATATGGGGTAAAGTTACATTAAATATTCAACAATGGGGAAGGTGTTAGTTGCCTTTTTCTCAATGATCCTCAGCAAGTCATTTATGTCCGATTGTGGAGTAAACCTGTCTCTAAAATGGTAGACATTTGAAATTATCTTTCTCAGATGATATGCGAGTGTTGAAGGTATCGTATATTATGTATAAGGAAAAAGTAGTTGAACTTTAAACGTTTAAAGATTGGTAGATTGGTGTAACCATTGCTATTCTGTAAGTAACTGTAGATGAATGTACAGAAAAACCTTCACCCCTGTTTGGACCTGAGGTAAAGGTTTTCTGCGTTGCTCCAGTTAAACTTAAAGTTCTTATATACCATATTTACCATATTGCATCTACCAAAACTAGACATTGCCTATTGACATGGGCTTTGGCTCATACAACCACATCAGACATCATCTCAAGGCCACTGACACATCAAAGTCAACTTTGATATCGATGCAACAATCGCTCGAATATCTGTGTAAAGAAATGGACATATTGAATAAGAAACTTGCGCCGTTTGACAAACTTGTGAAAAAAGTGTCTCATCGCGAAAAAATGATTGTACAATTGTGACAAGCGAATAGACGAACTTGAAATGAGATTAAACGATCTCGAAGAACAGCACTCTAAGATAGACAGTGGGGTAATTGCAGGATTAGAGCCCACTACATATGGCGCAGCAGTTAAATCCAGTGAACAAGAAGCTGCGATCACAAATGAATATGACCAGAATCTACTTGAGGCAAGTGTAACAAAGTTCATAAATGAACTAGGAATGCAATTCGACAAAACTGACTCCAGTGTGATGCACTTCTTGAAGGGTGTGGAGCAGTCAGGCAAAAAGAGAGTTGTCATTCGGTGTTTAAACCGACAGAAAAAAGGTGAGCTTCTAATAGCACGCAGAAAAATTAGGGAAAAGAAGTCTAAGGTGTTCATCAATGAGCATCTCACACCATACAACGGCAAATTGTTTAAGAGCACGAGAGATTTGCGCTACAATGGCCACATTGTCACCATGTGGACATGCAACTGTAAAGTGTTTGCTAAGTGCACAGAGTCATCAGCCCCAATTGAAATCCACACAGAACAGGATGTCAACAAACTCAAGAATAATGGTACAGCAACGAGGAACACGCTCGCTGATCACAGATCTTGTGCAAGAAACACACGACGATATTTGCCATGAACATTGATTCTGATTAGCGCCTAACGTCTGTGATGACTACTGTTCATAATAATACCTGTATTGTTTGTTCAGAAATCTGACTAAATCACAATGACACAAAAAATAAGAAATATAAGCTGTGAGAAAAATGTAACTGGTTACCATATCAATAGTATTGTAGTAATTGCAATCATAAAATTCACAGAAAGTGCTCTGGCCTAACAAAGGATGATAATGATAAGAATGTGAAGCTCAATTCTACATGGTATTGTGAACTATGTACTCTAGATATATTTCTTTTTTCGTCACTCGATGATGAATTTGAATACTATTTAGCTGATATTCCTGACAATCTCATTGAATTGTAATGAAAATGCAATGATTTTAATAGTGAAGTTCTTTTTTATGCAAGTTTAATACTAATCGTTATGACGATTTATCCAGTAATGAGATAGAGATTCTGAAGCCAATTTTTATAATAATATCGTCGTTAATTCTGCTTATCTGACAGATGTCCAATCTACAAACTGCTTGTGCAACCAAAAACCTGCAAAATTTTCCATCATTCATTTTAATGCCCGGAGTAATTTCGCCAATATCACAACCTACCTTGGTGGTATAAAATAGTTTCAACATAATTGCCATTTCTGAAACTTGGTTAGCGACTGAAGAATGTGATAATTTTTATTTAAATGGTTAGGATTCTCATTTCAACTGTAGATAAAATAAGAAAGTAACTAATTTGCAATATTTAGAGACCCAAATTTCTAAAACTTATCTATAATCTACGGTTATAATCTATAACTTTTTTTGCCCATAATGTTTTATTATATATACACTCATATATCCCTATTTATTTTATTGTTGTGAAATTTGGGGAAACACATACAGAACTAAAACTTTAAAACTCTTTACTGTCTAGAAAAAGGCCAGAGTGCATTTTCCTAGATCACACTAATGAATATTTTTGAAAATGCGTCTTAAATTAAGTGATATTATTAAGTACAAAACATGTTGCAATATCTTTAAGGCATATAACATATTGTAACCATTGAATATTAAAAATTTTTTTGTGAAAAAGTTAAATAGCCATCATCATAATTTAAGAACTGTTGATGATTTTAGACTAAAATTTGCCAAAACCTCACAGAAGAATATGTACATTTCTATAAGTGAAATGAAATCATGGAATGAAATAGAGGCAAATATCTGAACGTAAACTAAATAATTTCAAAATTCGAAATAAATAAATAATAATAAATAAATAAATATTAGCCATTTATATACCCCCACTCCATACATGCATGCTCACGGGGTGGTCCACGGTAGAAAAAAATGAAGTGACAGTTAAAATTTATATTGTGTGAAAAGATATGACTTAAGCATGGTTTTAAAAATGTTGATGGAGACTATGCTTCTTATTTTGAGGGGCAAAGCGTTCCATAGAGTTATACGTTATATTACGACGGATAAGTGTTGAATTTTTCTGCCTTTTTGCGATCGTTTGTTATAGAAACAGGAATGTCAAGATAAATTGGAGTTTTTCCCCCGAAACTGCACGTTTGGCAAATTTATGTGGTTGATAGATTTTTATCAAAATCAAGTTACAGTGATCTATTAGAATATGTCTAACCTCTTTTCAGATCCGGATTTAGACTTGCTGAGTGCTCCACCCCCACCCCTGAGCTATACAAGGTCTACAACCCCAACTGTGTCCCTTACTTACACGACAGGTTTCATAGAGCTTGAAAATATATATGATTCTTAATAACGTTAAAATCATATTGCGGTTTTATTCTCTACCTTCCTACCCCTATAATAACCACAATGATCCCCCAACATACCAATTCACTCAATAGTGAAATTTCTCATAATTCAGCAGAAACATTAGCCGATCAGTATAATTGACAGCAATGCAACCACTACAAATTATGTCCAAAAAAAGATAAAAAGACATGCGTTAAGTCAGTCTTGTAAAGGGCCAAACTGGCCCACACAACGATTCCTCTTGAATTAACCGATTGTTACACACACACACACACACACACACACACACATATATATATATATATATATTCATTGCCTTTAATTTGGTAAGGAATTATCTTATAAGAAAACCTGTTACAAAAATCATAAATATATACGTACCCATAAAGTCTACTCGTATCGTTTAAAGCAGAACTTAAAAACATTTCTTTCTCGATGATAGTAATTAGATACAGATACTAGAACCTACACCATCGCCTTCAACTACAACGATGAGTAAATTGCAATGTATACCTTACACACTTCTACCATCACCTTTTCCCCACTCTTTGACTACTGGCTAATCTTGTTCGCATTCATACACTTTACCCCTGCTTTATCTTTCCGTTCTATTTGTCTGTGTCCCTTCTTACCTATAGTTTCTTTTTATACCCCTTTGTGATCAGGCTAGCTGCTTGCTGCGTTGGTATACATGGCTCCTGACCGTAATCATTCGGATCAGAAGCAGGCGACCGGCGGGACATTACCAAGGGTGTGATATCTCTCGGGTCAGCTGCGTCACAGTACAATAGAGCGGTCAGTCGTATTGTTCGGCTGCGCCGAGGGGAACGGACCAGTGGTAGGACGCGCACATGTGCCATTGGGTTGTGGGAAACACCAAAACTGAATAGGGTTACCTATGCAACCGGGCTACTATGGTGATTGCCGTTACAGAAAAGAATGGGATTAACAGTTGCTGAATGGGCGTGATCAGTAAGCAGACGCATGCGGTATATTTGATGCGATATTACAATGACTTTGATAAGCGCGATGACTAGGTAACGTATATTCTGTCGCCTATTTTGTGTATTAGTGTGATTATCCGATACTGTACTTTAAAATGTTTGTATATAATATTTAAGTATATCAAATGTATTCAACTAGTACACCATATTCCATTTGATTTGGTCACTCTGAATTCCTATTGCACGGTTCACTCCCCGTGTAACAGTTGGATCAGAAGCAAGCGATCGTCATCTCCGGTATAGGTGTGAAGATTTTCGGGTCAGAAGCAGGTGATCGTTGCCCAATCGACGTAGGTGTGAAGATTTTTGGGTCAGAAGCAGGCCTCACGCAGCTCTATTGTCTAGTATGTTTACACAACACTGCTTGGGTCAGGAGCCATATAATCCGCTGCGTTGGTGCCTCCATGGCGTTGTTCCTGGCTTACTGGGTTTCTCCAAATTTTTGTAACTACGTAGCTTTGATGTCTCCTCTGCCATTCTCCTGTTCTACTATATATTCCCTGTGTGTTACCACCCCTACTCATTGCACCTGATAGAGTATACTTCTATATAAAATCTCGTGCTTATCATTAGTTAGTCAATAAGGTATTACCTTCACTTTTCGTATTTATGATAGCTGTCATTTTTGAGACCCATACAAATTGTAGAGAATGCAGGCATATCTCTTCGTTTCAATTTTAGGAAAGTTTTAATTCATTGTGAACAAGAAGATGGCAGACATATATGATGAGTCTGTTTGTGATGGCCAGTCTCATCCATTGGTAGACCTACACATAATATACATAATATATTAATAATTAAGAATTTATATCATTTCGCATACACACACATTTAAATTTATTCAAATATTAAGTACATATTGTAAATCACAGTTTTAAGCAAAATCTTAGCAATTAACATAAAAAGTATTTTCATGTTGCAGTACTTACAGGGTCTTTGTTCTTGAAGTAAAAGAAAAGATTACCCCGCAAGCGGCACCAACGTTCAATATAAACTACAATACAATGAGACAAAATGGAAAGCATCAAAACAAGAATTCTCATACTATAATACACAAAATATCATACTTTCATAAATTATTTTTCATATAAACTATAAATACAATGAGAAATGATGGAAAGCATAAAATCATAAACCATTATCATGTTAATAAGATTAAATTTGAAAGTATATATGTTGAAATCAGGCATATAGAAAATTATACGAAGAAAGATGTAAACAATGGTGAAAGAAAATAAATGAAATATCCATAGTATTATTACTGATGAGGGAAATATCGGTAGTTACGGCTTTTCATCCGACCCTAATCGGATGAAACGAAGCACTCGGGCGGCCTGACTGAGGCTCTATTGTCCGTGAGCGGGTGAAACGAAGCACGATTTCAAACGACCTTGCCGCGCCATTGTCTAGTAGCGCCAACGCCCGACGATGGCCTGGCCATCGCGGATTATACGGCATTTCATCCTATCACGCCCGACGATGGGCTGGCTGCGCGCTCCACTGTGGAATTGCCTTCATGAAAAAACTTATGTTAACGCCGTAAAGTGTACACAAACAGACGAAAAGTTAGAGAAATATGCGCTAGAGTACCTAACATGTGAACGGGAATTAGTGTCGTACATGAAGGCATGTGGGTACCTGTTCGACCTCAAATTACCAGCTGTCGAATGATTTGTATGTGTGTATATAATGTAGCAGTATTACATGTGGGAAGTGATTACTACAGTATTTTTCGATAATAAATTGCCAAATGTATATAATCCATAAATAACTGTTTGGCTCGGTGGTCTGTGGTATATTTATACTGTCGGGTGAAACGAAGCAGTCTGGGTGTATTGCGGATGAAACAAAGCACGATTCCATAGGCCCATTGTTCGATAGGGTGAAACGAAGCATGATTCTAGAGGCCCATTGTTCGAGAGGGTGAAACGAAGCATGATTTTAGCTCTATTGTCTGCCTCGCTCGCGAAGGTGTAATAGGATGGAAAGCCGTATAATCCGAAATATCAGTATCACTAGAAGTTACAGGAATACACTTAAATACATCATCGCATACAGTGTCAAATATCGTAATCACAACGTAAAACAACATAAAATATCACGGGGGAAAAGATAGCCTAGATAAAAGTATCGACAGAACTAGGACTTCAAATATCAGTGGTCCTCAAAAAAATTGTTGAATACCCAAATGCACAGGAGAAAGCTTGCCCTTGTAGCTCAGTGGTAGAGCACCAGAGCAGTTATCAGGAGGTCGTGGGTTTGAGTCCCTACAGAGGATTAGGTTTTTCTGTGCATTTCTCTCCAGCTATTCAAACAACTAAGATTGGCTACCCCTATAAACAATAGATTTTACTTGTACTTGAAAGCTACATCAACCAGAGCAATTGAAATACAGTACAATGTCCAGTTATTGAAAACACAAATCATTTTGATGCTTGTGACTCTTGCTCGCCGGCATCTTCCGGCTCATTGTCTGACACCTCACCATACCAACCAACACCATTTTCGGTATTGAGTGAGCAAAAAGCAAGATTACGTCGTTAAATAATGAGGCATGTATAATAATCAAGATTCTTTTTAAAAATGCATACCTTCTCCTTTTTTGAATAGACCTTCTTGTTTGCTCTTTGTCCAAAGTGACCCTTCCTTTACAAACTTGTATGACGGGGCGAAAGCCAAACGTGTCATTTCTTTATTGTCAAATCGCATCGTGGCCCAATAAAGTTGCGCTAAAATACCAAACACACAGCGCTCAATTTTTCCAAAATTTACACGAAAGAAAAATCACTAGGTATCATTTGCAATGTTTCGTTTAGTAATCAGAAACTGGTAAAAGTCACTCGAGATAAATTATCAGTCCAAGGCACCATGATGCCCATTATAGACAGAAAACTAACTTGGGGTTAGAAATTCATACAAATACTATAACACACTCACAATTATTATTATTATTATTATTGTATTTATAGTGGCCCTTCAGCTAACTAGTTATCACCGGCACTTTACAATGGTAATACAACATAGAATACACATATAAATAGGAAGATATTAAGGTATGTGACAAGTAAAAAGTAGCATAATTGGCACAGAACAGTGAAATTCACAATTAATCTATTCTACCTAGAAGATATAATAGCCTAAAAATACTAAGACGCACACAGTAGACTAGAATCATTATAGAACTAAATTGTATCACCGAATGCAGAATAACAAATTTTAACTGTCTTTGTACGATCCTAATTATAAAATGTTAATTATAAAATTTTATTAATGGTTATGGGAGATGATGTCACATGACAAAAAGTGAGAGATAATTTAATAGGCTCCTCCAACAAAATGTATCAGGAGAATCCTCAATGTTTAAAACATCTTGATCATGACAGGAGAAAATGCCCCATAAACTAATGTCATCCAATTATGTGTTTCGACTTTTCATAGTACGTTACTTTTTATTCATAACAGTGATACAATCATCAGAATATCTAATTAAATAAAAATACCTCTAAGGCAGTCAGCCAAAACGAGTGAAAACTGATTTATTATCATTATTATTATTATTATTGTTATTTATAGTGGCTTTCTTTAAACATAATGCTAAGGACTATATACAATGTTGATGGCCACTATTAACACAAAAGTAGAACAATAACATATATACATATATATACAGAAAAGAAGATAATTTGGACATACAGTATAGGTTAGTGAGTGAAGAACTATTCGGTAGTCTGAGGATTAAGAATAAACCTGCGGAGGGCATTCTGAAAAGAGGTAAATATGTTGAGGGACCTAATGTTGGCTGGTAAACTGTTAAAAGTATGCGGGCCAAGGTAGCGGAGGATTTAAGGCCTAGATCTATTATCTGTGCCACAAGCACGATGACACTGGCAGTAAAAGATAAAAAGGTAAAGTACAATACTTATAGATTGCAAGTATCAGTCAATTAAGGCTATCAGATGCAGTTTACAATTAAAAATATTTTTGGCAGCTATTCAGCGCATATACAATAATCATACCATGTTTAATTTTATGACGTTAACTATCTAGCATCATGATCTATCGTGACACCACACACACACGCGCGCGGACACACACACACACACATATATAATATAGTAGACAAATAAAAAATAAATGAAATTCTAATGACTTAGTTAATAGAACATAACAAAACCATCATAGTTTGACAAAATACCATGTTAACTGATATGCATGACCTACAGTTCTGTATACATAATACATATTGCTATATAATAATAGACACTGATGAACGGAGGGTCAGCAATGTTAGACTTTTTGGGTTTTACCTCCCTTTACATTCAGAAGATTACTACCAGACAGTTAAATACCGTAAAAAGAACTTGGGCAAAAACAGAATTTAATTAGCAGCCAATTAGCCTCAGTCGCTCTACTAACTATTTTATATAGTACTTTTTTGCAACATTGTGAGTATTATGATCATTTCATAAGTTATAGTACACACTATTTACCCTCACCTTACTGCAATAATTTAGATAAAGTAATAATATATATATTTATATACAATGCCAAAAATTTATCGCTTTATACAACAATATAATATATATACACTATTATTAGAATTTTAGAAGAATAGATGTATTTTTGTCATACTTGACAGTGATACCATATTAAAAACAAGTTGCACCCATTATCTGATAAAGTATTCACATCATTACACACAGGTTTTGCTGGGAGAATCATCATTGCACACGAATCGATGAATACTAATTTAGGAATTAATTTGGGTATTATTTTACTATTACACCCACAAACTTTCTGGCATTAATTTACAGTATAGCGGTATAATTTGCTGTTCTGAAACATGTTTCTGGTATCCTTACTATCGGCAATTAGTCATTTAGTCATTTAGCCAATAACTTATTTGATCTTTGATATTTACGCTATTTATACTCTTACAATGATTATACAGTAGCAAAATTGCTGGTATCCGACATCGTCGCCATGACTTGTAGCGCATTGCGCACACATGCGCAGGACGCGCTGTTTTTGTTTACATTTTGTTTGCGTACGAATTTTCTACCCTCCTGTACCACGCAAACGAATAAAAATAACTTTATAAGGAAAACAGGTACATCAAGGTTAGTTCAGGGTTAGATTTAGTATTAGGGTGAATTTGTGTTTCGGGTTAGTAATGGGAGTATGGTGGAATTAGGGTTAGGGTAGATTTTAGGGTGCGATTGTGTTGTTAGTTTAGGGCTAGAATGTATAGAATGTAATGTGAGAGTTTCAGGTTAGAGGGGGTAATTACTAAAAAACTTTCCGGCGATTTTAATAATCAGATTTGTTCAGAACACACCAAAAACTGCGTGAAAACATGAATTTGTTACTAAAATCTATGTGGGTGTAATAGTAAAAATTTACCCCTATTTGTCCCATACAAGCACATATGAGGTTCCTTTTAGAATGTAGTATGGACCTTTTTAAATAAAATACGCCAACATATACATCTGAAGGATTCGGATAAAATCCAAATTAATAACTACTTGAGACTAACTTACAAAAAACTGAAATTCGACGTTTCGACGTCACATCTGATGTACGCACATCGTAATGACGTTGATACTACGATTTCCGAAGAGACCGATTTGGAAGTTCCGATCGCCTTGCGGTTACCAAACCGATCGAGTTGTGGTTCCTTGTGAATATACCGCAAGGTTTCTGGCAGAATATAGTAAATAAAAATTTTTAAACGTCATGAAAGTTCAGAAACGTATTTTGAACCAACTGTCATGGCTTCTAACAATAATGTTTTGATAACTATTTTACGTTTTTGTATGTTGCATTTCCACAATTTCTCCAACAGACAGGTCCACGTCGGCCATTTTGAACTAGGTAGTGTCCCTGCATTTTCATTAGTTAAGGCCTAGTTTGGTTTACTACGTTATCTCCCCTAAAATTCATTGATGTACTTTGTACATTTCGTAGTGGAAACATAACGTGATTAGTGCATTTTGCAAAATGATCGGTATTTCATAGGCCCTTAAAAACACTTGGTACGTTATGAGGAGCATGTTTAATTATTACACTAATGGAACAGTATTGAATGTATTGATATGGGGAGACAACCACAAATTTACCCAAATAGTACTTCGTATACGTATTCTGCTGGGAACCTCGTCATATAATCTTTTTACGACTACTAATCGGTTACGTTCGTTCTGTAATTATGTCGAACGAGCCATTACGGTGCAGAAGAAAACCGTCATAGACCAAAACGCCCCAGAAAAACAACCATACAAAAAAGTCCGAGCGAAAACACTCCCCTCACATAACGTCACAATAACATATAGAGATTAGGCCTACTGCTATGATAGAACTCTAAAGAAAACGCTGCATTCGAAAAAACAACCAAAGAACCAGAGAACCTCACACATAACCTTTATTGTAACGGAAAACGATCCAATTATACTATCAAATACACTACTAAACTATACATATTTGATAAAATATTTTTTTACATTTGCTTAATAGTACGAATTAATACAATTACTGTTATAGTGCGTTTTTTTTCTGGGTCGAAATTTCCGTGATTTATGTGCCCTAGAGTAGATTAATTAATAAGATTGTTCAAAAGACAGTTTGTTAATGATGGTTGCACCAGGATATTTAATGGAATTATCTGCTTCAAGTTTTATGTTACATAGACTTAGAGTAGGCCTATAGTTAATTTAAACACGTGCTTTGCCTTTCTCCGATGGATTTGCACGATGTTACTTTTATTTGGTTGGAATCGCATGCCCCAATTCGCAAATTCATCAACATCACCTTGAATGATATGACTATCTTATAGTGTGTTAATCATTGTATAGCACACACAGTGATCGGCAAATAAACGGATGCCGCAAATCTCTATTTTTCTCTATAGGCCTATCATTAGTGATAAGCCTACCGCAGAATAAGAGCCGCCCCCTGACCCTTCCTTTAGGGACTACGGGGGAAGTTCATCAATGTTCCGTTTGCAGTTAGGCTTCACATTGTTTACGTTGTCCCCAAAAGAGTCTAGAGTTAATGGTTGCTTTGTTAATCCCATATCGATGTAATTTACACTTTAAAAGTTTATGTGGTACTGTATCAAAAGCTTATTCGCAGTCAAGGATAAAAACGTCAGTTGCTTCAGGGCATTATAAAGTTGGCTTTAGCGGGTATGGTTTTCTGAAGGTGTGTTGTTTATCAAAAATGATATTGTTTCATAGTGAAAGCAAACTATGAGTTCTAAGATTTAGCAGCAGATGAAGGTTAGTGACACTGGTCTATAGTTGGCTTGATTGGTACGATCGTTTTTCTTAAACAGTGGAGAAACATTGGCATTTTCTAGTCGTTGTCCGATCCTTGGGTGAGAGACTGCGGAAATATGTATAACTAATCTCAATAGCTAATTCTTTCAGTAGCCTGGTGTAAGGTTAACATTTCAAGAGATTGTATACACCCGTGTTAGTTCTATTTATTACATCCAGTTTAGGGAAAATCGCCTCCATAAGTGGCACATTGTCATTTCTGGTGGTAGTAAATGCACTATTAATGGTGTATCTAGGATGTTTTCATTATAGGCATCGGATTTATTTCATAGGCTGTCCTAAAGGTTAATGGTGGTATATTGTTCTATCGATTCTCTGGCTTCCAAAATGGTTAAGGGTGGCTTTTGATGTTTTCAATCATTTCGTCAACATAATTATGATGTGCTTTTGGTATTTCGTACATCACCGATCGCCTCAATTTTGTTCCATTTGCTTGAATTAACTGTGCTTCCTGTTTTGTTTTAACCTCTGACTGAACTCTGTTTCTTTTACGTATTTGCGCGTTGGAGGGGGGGGGGGAGGCGGTTTCGATCCCGCAGCCCTTAGGTTACGAATCCAATGTTCCTAACACTCGACTAATTGCTTCTCCTTTCTCATCACATAAGGCAATTTTTCTCTAAGGTTTTTGACGGAGGCTGTGAAAAAAGGTGAATAGATTTACAATCACAAAATGGATGTTTGACTTAATATTGTAGATTGTGGCGAGTAGGTTACGTGTAGGAATATCTACCAATTATTATTGTTTTACACATAAGCCATTTATAATTCCAGGAAAGTTAGAACCATCACTTGAGCAAATGTTAGAGTTGTCTATTATCTTTTAGAACATTGTGTTTCTCTATTTTTAACGCCTCCTAATAAATCTACATGAGGTTGCCGGTGTCGAGCTAAATTTGCAGATTATCTAATTTTTTTAAGAAGCAAAATATAGTCTACATTGATATCCGGTGCTCTGCACCAGGAGGAGGTGTAGTGTGGCTTACCTGCCAGTATGACCTTAGCCCGCATAGATTCAGATCCATTTTCAAGTTCGGTAACTGCTTATAAGTAACATAACTCTACCACCCTCAACTTTCATTCAAAAATGTCTGTGATGGCCTACTAACTTCTATCCCCTAATTCCATTGAGGTTCATTGTCTCTACGTGTACTGTAAAAATGAATATAAAAATTACATAAAACCGGTATTTAGACATTAAAAGCCGAAGGAGAGAAAGAGAGACAGAAAGGGAGACGGGGAGGGTGGGAGGGAGGGAGGGAGAGAGAAAGAAAGAGAGAGAGAGAGAGAGTGGGGTATAGGTTTTTTCTGTGCATTTCTCTCCAGCTATTCATAGAACCACATTGGCCATCCTAATTACCATCACATATATATGGGAACACCGCAAAAATCAGCCAATCAATTTATTGTCCATCATCATGCTTGTTAAAGATATCTGTGTATATCGTTGGCCATGATATACGGACTTTAAACATCAGTGCTTCTAAAAATGGTGTAAATACCTAAAATGCACTGTAATAATCTCGTCCATGTAGCTCAGTTGGTAGAACACCGGACCGGTTATCTAGGGGTCGTGGGTTCGAGTCCCATCGGGGGTAAAGGTTTTTCCTGCGCATTTCTCTCTAGTTTTTTTCTGTACATTTCTCTCTACCTATTCCATAAAACTATATTGGCTATGTCCAAGCAACCAAGCAACATAAGAATGACCTATATGACGAGTAAATGATGTGGTGGTATTGTATTTACTCGGTGACTCATAGTTTATGAATCCGCTAACAACATATCGGCAAGATGTCACACTTGAGATTTTATTGATAAGAACTGTAGGCCTCATTAACGGTTAATTCTAATCGGGTTTGTGAAAATAAGTCAAGATTAACTCGTTTTAATCATTCCTTGACATACTGAACTCTCACTGAACTGCCGCAGAATGAGTTAATGACTATATAGCGTGAACAGCTGTGCGTGATCAAACAATTTTAATTACCTTCGTTCAGAGACACGATTATCCCTCTGAATATAAACTGAATCGAATGAACTAAAGTAGAAGTGGGAGGACTAAAGATGTTGCGTTTGTTGTTGTGAATAAAAGTTTATATCCGACTGGATCAGAATGGATTATTTTAGGGGGGGTGGAGCAGAGCATGTAAGACGCTTTGGAAAAGAGGTGAAGCAAGTGTGATTGCGATGGTATAGACATGTATGTGGTTGCAGTAATAAAGATATACAGGGAAAACAGGGAAAGACGTTTTTGAGAATGGAACCGTCAAACTCGAGCACTCGGGGGAGGTCTAAGAGACGCTTCATGGATAAGCTGGTAGAGGACATGGGGGCTATGGGGCGATTGTGATGAGATGGGAACGCAAA
>WURV02152558.1:0-17076 GCA_011762755.2 Epimenia babai
TTACACTTGCCATTCACACATACCACTAGATCATTCTTACACTTGCCATTCACACATACCACTAGATCATTCTTACACTTGCCATTCACACATACCACTAGATCATTCTTACATTTGCCATTCACACATACCGCTGGATCATTCTTACACTTGCAATTTACGCATATCAGTGGATTACACATGGGTGGATCCTCTTCAAATTCCTCCTACATCACTCTAACAATCATCTAGAGTCTTCCTATGGACTGTTCAAAACCATTCACCATCTAACCAGTATATTTCTCAAAATCTACAAAAATATGATCCCTTTATTTCAAAAACAGGCAATAGAAATATATGGCTAACAACGAAGCAACAATATGCAAAAAGCATTATGATGTATTTTTGTATTTCTGCATAAAGGTAATAGTACTAATAGCGAGCACAAAAAAAACTGCAATGTTTTATCACTAGTAATTCATGAACAAATTCTTGACTGATCCCAATTCAGAGCATATCTATACTACTCAGTACTCGCTAAGCCTAGACTACCACTTAACATAATGTTAGGCTTCACAATAAGACATTCTACAGACACACTCACCTCAGCTGCTGTTCCTTGCGAGTATCCTCCTCTAAAGCGTGGAAGTCTATGGACAGTAGAGCTAAGATTGTATTCACCGTGTCTATATCCGATAAAATCTTCAACAAGTTCTTTCTGATATCTCTCCATTCATCGCTGTGGTCTATTGGTGCGCACAAGGACATGCGTACTAAATATGGCAATGCAGGTCGCAAGTCCTGCTCTGTACATCGCGACAGAATACCAATATCCATAGTCTGCATCGCTTTGTATACGCATGGATTCACTGGATGAAGATTTATCTCCATTCTTATCGCCCGTTCACAAAAGTCTTATTCAATGTGAATGTAAAGTTAAAATATACTGATTTCATGAGCACTATCAGCGCTATCAGCTCATCCAGACCTTCAATAACAAAGTGAACAGTAGTAACAGATATAGAGACTGGTAATATGATAATACAGATCGATCCGTAATCATGTATCAAATGATTGTAGGATTGTAATCGCAACATCAGTCTACACTATAGATTAATTATTGAATCTCTGGGAACTGGATAGATCATATGATAAAGCACTGACATATGAATCAGAAGGTAGAGGGTTTGAATCTCGAGCAGTACCAATCGTGTTATATGTTGTATCATTGGGCAAAGTATGTCATCCCAATTGCTCTTATTTAATAAGCCATAAATAGGCAGAAAAGAAATTGATTTGTGGCAATGCGAATAAATATGCATTGGGAAAGTGAACTTGTAAGGGTGCTTGCTATCCCCAATGTCATGTTCTGAACAATTATTTTAGCTGGCAGACTCAGCATGCTGCACAAGTGGCTTTAACGGGCAGTGGTATATTAATGTCACAATTTACTTTACTTTATAATGCCATATTAAGTTGATGATAAAAAAGTTAAATTCTTATCATGCAAAATCAATAGCCTCACAACCAATTCCACATTTCATTTTAAAGAATTGCCTAACTACAGTAGACAGGAACAAAGAATGCCAAACATTCGAACCAGCTACCTTTCTATCTGGATGATTGACGCCAATTCACACAAAATAATTAGTCCCACTATGTATGACGACCAATTTGTTATGGACTGTAGTCTGTACAGCCACAAATGTAATAATGCCCCGCAATGATCCATTATGTGCAAAAATAATTATGTCTGTAACCGACACAGAGTCCATTGTATTTAACGAGCCATAACGATATAACGACTGACCTAAAATTAAAGGCTAAAGGCAATGTATTAAAAATCATATGAGATGTTAGCATCCAGCGATTGTGGTATAAAAATTTTTTAATATACAATCAGGATTTTAGATATATCGTAATTATATGACTTATTGGCCAGAGATTCCTCAAGGTTTAAAGATTCTTCCTGATCGAGACGGGCACCTCTGTGCCTTAGGATTGATGATATAGATCATGACCAGAAAAAGTCCTTAATCCGGTCACTTAGTACAAACTCAGTTATATATAAATCACAATTAAGAATTATCTAGTTGAGACTAACTTACGAAAAACCTTTTGACGTCACATCTGAAGGACGCACATCGTAATGACGTTGATGCTACGATTTCCTAAAAGGTAGATTTGGAGGTTCCGATCGAATAGTCGTTACTCTACGATTAGGACCAGTCGTAATAAATAATGGCGATTTCTATAAATTATATAAACTAGCATAGCCTGTACAAAAATAATACACCATATGTTACATTCTGACTTAATATTACAATATGCATCATTTATGTATATGTAAAGCATTAACTTAGACGGTTACTTTAACTGTACAAGTTCAGTTAAGTATGCAGGGGCGGCCATCTTGAACCGCCGTCAAGTCAGGAAGCAGATGAGCCACGCCGTTCTGTAACTTCGATGGCAAGCGAGCATCCAAGACACATTCGTCCCATAACGCAGTTTACTTTTCTCCGTTAGCATTAATGTTATCACCATTTTATCGCAGTGATTTATACCGTTGCCATTCGATAGTCTCCTCCCATTAGTGTATATATAAGAACATCTATAATTAACCAGTTTAATAAGCTATTATTAGCCCTTTCCAAGTTCTCTAGACTGTGGTCCGGAGGTCTAACAATATGGCTGAATATTATTACTTATTTAATATTTCGTTTTTTTTTTCATTTATATTTTTATATAAACCTTAGCTAACAGCCAACTGACCACTAAAAGAGTTAGTACTACACAACTATTGTGTGCAATATGGAAAAATAAAATGCAGTACTACCGGTACAAATAAGATGTAGGGTATGATATATGAGGATACATTATGGAAGGGTAATCGCAACGGCGCAAACCACTGAATGTGGACAAATACTTGTTCGCCCATTCACGCAATTGGTGCCTAACGCCAATTTAATTCCCAGTAGCGCTATCGCACAAAACAAAACATAACGAGTATTGCAAGGTAGCACATTAACTCGGAACAATTAACACGAAGTGGCGTATAGCATATATGCGTTGTAGTTAGTAGCTATCCTTCCTCAGTACTAATATAGCTCAAGGACAGTTGTGACTTATCCTAATGAAAATTTATCATTTCTTATGTCGAGAAAAAAGATTCCTACAAATATTTTGTGAGAGAAACCCGACCACATTATGGTTAACAAGGTCACTGCCGCATTTGAAAGCCTCAAAGTTATACTGCTTGCAACTGTAACACATAAACAAGACTTGGGGTCGAAGGTGTCCGCTAATTTCAGTTGTAGTCTCGGAGTTAGTGGAGGCTAGCTTGACACCGATCAATGTTTTGGAACTCAACCTCCTCTGTTCCGACTTCATTCGTGATGTAAACCAGTCCATTTGTATTTTGTCACCGTGAAAGATAGTCGTCTTTTTGTGTTGTTGCTGAGTTTTTTCACATGTCACCATGCAGCGAAGTAGTATGGTGTACGATATGCAGGGTAACGATATACTTACTAAATTAACACTAGTACTACTAGTACCAATACTAGTATGTATAATGTAGTATCAGTACTACTACTAGTACTGCTACTAATAGTAATACTAGTATCGTCGGACGCTCGATTTTTGGTCACGAACTTCGACTCAGTTAACTGTCAAAAGGCATAATCTGCGGTAACGGATTGATGATAACCAATTGATGGAAAATTGAATGACATTTATTATATATGAAAGTGGGGAATATTGAAAGTAAATTGTTTTTATATAACTGAGTTTGTTCCTACTAACTAAGTGACTGAATTAAGGTCTGTTCGTGGAAGTGATCTACATCTTCAGTCCTATGGCACAGAGGTGCCCGTGTCGATCAGGAAGAGCCTTTAAACCTTGAGTGCCTTTAGCCTTTAATTTTAGTTCAATCGTTACAGCGTTATGGCTCATCAAATACAACAGACTCTCTCTGTTACAGACATAATTATTTTTCCACATAATGGATCACTCCAGGGCATTACTACATTTCTTATACACATGAGGTTTTTTAACAAACTTTCAGTGCTGCTTTCAATCGCCTACTACTTCACCAATGTATCATTGTGTCAATAAACTACGATTTATTTTCCTGTAATATCATTCATACCATAATGTTGTCATTTTTATCAGGCATTATTTTTACGGAGGATGGCATTGTATTAGTCCTTATTTCCTGCGATCCTGTTGGTCATAACCAACTAGATAAACTAACAAAACATGACACAATCCAGTTTCAGAGACGGATGAGCAGCAACGACTTCGTTTTCAAATCGAGTTGGAATTTGTGCAATGTTTGGCGAATCCCAATTATCTCAACTGTTAGTTGACTCAAATCCTGTAGTAATAATTATAACTGCTGCTATCATCTACATTGTAGAACATATCGTATAACACAACACAGTGGAAAATTCATAGACACCAAAGGGTTAAATAGTAATGTTTATTCATAAAGACTTCCCATGTAAAAATAACCCACCACATTATTACTGACTAAGTGTTGCTGAATTGCCAGTGAGAATTACAACTTGAATATGTTCTGTTAGTATAGTTCACGTTTTCACCATGCAATTCTCTTTTCTCTTTCAGTTTTAGCTCAACGGGGATATTTTAAAGAACAATCATTCATCAATTATTTAAAGTATCTTCTCTATTGGAAGGATGCAAAATACGCCAAATACCTCAAGTAAGTTAATCTTTTCTCCATGTCCTTCACCATAACCTGCTGTCATACTGACGTGTCTTAACACGACCTCATTATTGGCTTTATGGCTATCTTTTTCAGAATTTGGGCAGTATTTTACTCTTATTCCTCACCTGAAAATAGAGCTAGAATAATTCTGGACAGTCAATAATTTTTTACAGCTTTCCACAATGGACCACCCTCCACCCTCCTCAATACAATTAATCCTCACCACTCGATTTCATCGTTTTCATTTTGTCCACGGTAAAAGTTGCAGTGATGTAGTGATTAACAATTTGAGTCACGCGAATGCCTGAAACATGCCTAAATATCTAAAACGTGACATAGGAAGTTAATATTGATGAGGTCTGGTGTCTTGATTTCAAGATTGAACGTTCAACACAAACGCTAACACAGACACCAGTTTTTGTTGTTGTTACACCATGAGATACTGTATTTGTGCGATGGTTTTAGATATCCGCAGTGTCTGCACTTCCTCGATCTGCTGCAATACGAACATTTTCGCAAGGAACTTGTCAATACGCAGTGCTCGAAATTCATCGATGACCAACAACTTTTACACTGGCAGCACTACCAACGCAAGAGAGCGTCGCTGTTGGCTTCGCAAACCGAACAGTTTAACGCCAAAACGCAACAGCACACGCAACAGCCAAGTGTGACAGTCAAGAAGGAGCCAGCAGGATGACATAGCTAGTTGATTTTGGGAATCTTCAACATTGATGACATTCATGCTTTGGAATGCATGCAAAGTATGCACTTGGAACAGATCTAAATATTTTGGTAACTCATCTGTCTGGAAATTCTCAGTTTTATGGATATATCGTAATTTTATTTGATTAAGAATATGACACAAAAATGATTACGCATTGACAGCAACAGTATATATGCTGTTTATAAATACTTCATATAAATTTTGTGAACGATATTACCCGTAAAAAAGATGACATAGAAGATTTAGACAGCTATAGCATCCAGTTACCCGGAGTCCTTTTATATAAGGAAGTATAGTCAGTTACATTTCCCGTTATGTTTTTAGACAAACAAATTTTCTTACGCTATCTTTCTCTATAATAAATAGAAGGAATATCTGTATTATAATGCTGGGAGTAATAGATCTTATATTTACTGTGTGAGGTATAATCGAAGACATTTTTGAGAGTGAGACAAGGGAATAGATGCCAGAACAATGGTAGCTAATCTAAGAAGATCTTGATCTGGGTAGCATGAGATATGACTGGTGGATCCACCATGAAATATCCACTGTAATGGTTATGAACTTTTGTGTGGAAGTTAATTTCGCGATTTTCTATATATCGCGATCTTAAATTCAGCGCGAAAATTAAATATTTTTTATTTGTGTTTTATTTATTTTTAAATTACTTCGATTCGAGAAATTAACATGCACGATAATTACGTGAAATATAAAACCTGTGAATTAATAACTAATATAGTCTCAGTGAAATCTCCATTCAGATACAGTCAAGATTCATGTAGATTGACAAATTTTTATAAGGGGAATTTTTATTAAAGACAACACGTCGGGGATAATGGCATGTGTATCATCCGAAAATTTTATGGCAAGGCATGAATTAATGATTAAAAAATGATTAACATTAAACTGTTGCCTCTTGCGATTGCATCCATGTTTTCCTTCACCCCCTTGTCCCCACGTTCGTACTCTTCAGCCAAAGCTGCTGCCAACTGGATTCACGGTGATTGTATCAAATTTTTATGCCTTCTTTTTTCAGTTATCTATTCATAGTAATTCTCTCAATCCTGAGTATACCTGTGTATATAAAAATGGGTATAGATGAAAGCCCTTGAGTTCTTTTGTATTAGTAACATCTCACATACAGTGGGGATGAGCATGTCTCAATGCGATCTTGTTTTGTGTAACATGGCGTTGATTGTAATGCTTTGGGTACATCATCTATTACTAATTTAATAGTAATATTGTCCAACTAATTTTGCTTACTGGTGAATTAATGTGATCGTACTGTTTTGAGAAGTATGTTATCACATTTCACATTACGGAGGTTTGATGTATATAAATATATGTAGTTCTCTACCTTCTGTGATTCGTTAACCGGATATTCGTTAGTCCGGCTAAATTCATTAGAAACGGACCTGTTTGGAGTAATGGCGCTAGACTGTATACATATATATATATATATATAATCCAGCCATAAAAGTTGTGTCAGGAAATAATGCATGATAAATTATACTTAAATATGTAAGTGGTAAAGGTTTCTGATTAATTACATTGTTTCAGGGACTTTACTTAGATAAACGTCATAACCCCTATACCGTAATGGAGGAAAGTGCCCGAATCTGATTGGTTCTTGATAATGGGGTGGGTTATAAAGACCCCATTTTGGCCTAGGCACCTGTCCCGGGTAGGGATCTGGGCGTATGATTTCTCCTTGATGGCCTAGGTTATGTTTCATTGGACGATTGACCTCTTTCTGCAGGACCTCATTTGTGACTGATATAAAACCATCTTGTGCCCGCTGTGTGGGTTTTGATGGCCTCTCGTAGTGCCAGTTGAGATTCTTATAATCACCTGTGAACAACAACACAACCACATAGACAGCAGTGTTAGATGACTATAACATACAAGTTCTTACAGAATGTTTTGCCATATATTTCACATTCCCATGACTCGACAAATGAATGAATTTTATATTCATAATTGTACCAAAAATTTCACTAACGGAGGAGGAGCTTTCGAATCCCAGGCAAAACAATTGTTTTTCGATCGTATCATTGGACAAAGTTTTATCCCAGTTGCTCTGGTCGACTTAGCCATAGATAATAGCAGTGAAATTTATTTGTGGCAACACGAATCAATATTCACTGGGAAAGTAAATTTGTGGGGTGTTTACTGGCACCTTTGATAGAGCTGCCTTCCCCTTCGCCAATAGCTTGTAAATCATCATCTGGCAAGTAGTGAAAGTGGCTTTAGAGCGCGATATTTAACTGTCACACATAACTAAAGTTTCTCCATTTACACTATACACTTCATCATAGTATACAGAATAGTGGTGATGATAGGAAGATGATCTATTTGACAGATTTGATTCAGTTTGACTTTGGGTGGTTAAGCCTTGGCACTCTGTTGTCACAGAATTGTATTGCTATAGTAATGTAATGTACAGATGTCAGTGTGGTAAGGGTTAAGTTGACTCCCGACTTGCGAGCTATATCATGATAGAGTGTAGAGTGGAGTCGACTGTTAACTTGTTAACTTGGTGTAGTTTTGTGAGTGTGTGATGAGTGTATTGGTTGGTACGGTGACTGCACCAATACATCCATGTACGCACCTCTTCGCACGGTGTTGATGTTTCTGTTGTACCAGTCAGGGTGTCGTGACGTGTCCCTCACGGCGTACCAATCTGGGTGTTCGTGCGACCACTTCCTCCAGCCGGCCTGTGAATATACGATCACAGATGTAACAGCAGCATGATTAAAATGGCAGACACGGGGATAGTGACAAAATTTACCGTACACAACAAACAACAATCTGTTCGTAATCTCTTTCTAAGACACAAACTCCAGTGAGGATGCACAATGCAGTTAGTCTTTCAGTTTTATAGCTTGTAACATACAATGCTAAGAATTCTCTTAGAATGACATATTTTTTACTTAATGACTGCAATGTATTCAGGTGTCTTATGCAAATATCGCATTGCATTTTTATTTTACATGTAATTTTCTACTTTCATTTTTCATTAATATATCCTTGTTAATGTGATACCTTTATACTCTGAATACAATAATTTTGGAGGCCACTCTCAACTTATCTATTTTAATGTATTCCTATCATCACAATAGTCCTGTAAATGTCACTATTACATTTTCCCTGAAATCACAAGTCTGAAGGATATTAATATGCATGTATTGTGTTTGACATTTTCACGAATGTGACCTCATGACCTAGATCAGGCGGCTATCTTCGCTTTATGGCTTCAGGTAATTACAAGCAATTATCTACCATTATTGCCGCAGCCATGAAAGTGTGAACTCACTTGTCTGACATCACAACAGCTGCAGTGATGAGGATTCCATGCATGTAGGTTAGGCTGCCTACAAAAGATGGTTTGCTATAAAAAATACATTATACAAACACAGTTTTACAATTCATACCCTGTTGAACCGGTAGAATTCAAGGAAGTCATCGCTGTAACAATCTTGAAGATACAAGTTTACTTAATAAAATAGCGAAATGATGTACACTTCGCGTTTTATTTTGTACAAATTATTGATGGGGCAGATGGCATAGTATGCATAAGATCCAGAAAATTCAGGTTCAAGTCCCTGGTCGGGAAGGTATACAACCTGTGAATTGTAATCAAGTCATTGTGCCACTGATGTGTGTTACTTTTATGGATGATGATGATGACATTTTTTTATGATTCTTCCTGCCCATTATTTCATCATTTCATTGTACATAGTCATCGCCTGTCACAGAGTGTACGACATGGGTTGACATCTATAACCAGTAGCATACAGGGAGAAACTGTCTGCCCAGAAGCCTAGAGTCTCTGTTTTACACAACAATAATCTCCCCATCATTATATGTCTGGTTAACCCACCTGTGACATCATGTACCTATTGTATTTATAGAGGTTTATTTGGTACAGAACAATAATAGCCTAGATATAGACATGATGCAAGCCCATTAGTAGGGGACACATACATACACGAGATAAGATGTTCATTAAGGCATGAATTTATGTCAGTAAACGTCTTATGGGATTATTTAGCTTAAATTGGGTTGTTCTGGCGTATTATTACTAGCTAATAAATGATAATAATACGCTCGTGACCATGGTAGTATTGATAGGAATCATGTAAAATTTACACAAACAGTCTGTACAATTAACACTAACAGTCACATAATTTACTTCGTTACGTCTAAACGACGGGACCAAACTAGTGAAAAATTCCATGCATGTCAAGGGCACAAGTTCATTGTTAACACATTGTTTAAAAGCCTGTCTAATAAAATATTAATAACTAAAGTGTAAGTATTATGTATTGAACGTACCACAATTTTGGGAGTTTGAAAGGTACTGACAAAAATTGTTGCGCTGCAGCCATTATAAATAGCAGACAAGTAGGTACGCTGCGCGCTTCTACAGTTTCGCCACTTCTCGTCTGGCGTTGCTATTGACGCATATCCCTAACAACAGACCGCTCATGCCAAAAAGCGAATCTATACTGAGAATGTTTTTGTAATATCACTTTCACAATAATTCTTATCAAGTATACTAACTACTTTTTACATTGGTGACACGTTCGTCGATTGTGTGACGAAATGGCCGAGACTTTATTCAATTCGAGACAGATGTATTATCCCTATTGGACAAATGTTCCACCCAAGGTCCCAAAATACGTCTTTCCTCTGCCCATGTTCAGGTAAGACTTTACAGCTGAAATAGACCGGTTTTGCTTTATTAAGCATAATTTGTTGAAAGTATACCGAGAAGAACATAAATTTACGAATGATTACGATATGTATTTGTACGTAGTACCCACAAACACAACTATGATAATGGACTGATTCAAAAGTCAGTTCAGTGGTCAAAATATTTTCTTGACTCAAGGAATTGAAAGATAGAGTTGACCTGAATATAACCGCCATCACCCTGTTCTCATCAAGATCAGCCACCAAGATGTGTAGTTCGGTCGGGCGAAGATACGAACGGTGCAATGTATACGTTGAAATCCTTACTTTATAACACTAAAAGCTGCTAGATTACTACCTATTGCGGTAATCCGAACTTTAATTCGTTTGATTATTATAGGGTATTCTATTGTGGTTTTGATTATCAACATTTATTTATAAATATAACGTTTCTCCTTAATCAAAATGAGGCGAGGATATGGGTTCTTTTTACAAAGGTTCTTCGATTAAGGAACTCAACTTAGTTAAGAACAAGAGTTAAATGTGATTTCTAAGAATGTAATTGGTAGTATCTTTATTTGGGTATGAGCATAACCCTCGGTTTTTGACAATTTTGCCTGTACTCACCGCTCTAGAACGCTGTGTTGACTAGGCGTGATGCTGAAGACAAGTATACTAGACGTGAAGGAACGCAATCGTCTCAGGTAGGGGCGATGTAAACATCAGTTCTTGGGTCCAGAGAATTTGGAATAAATGTCATAAATGTCATAAATGATACCCCACTTATTATGTTAATTATAGTCACATTAAGCGATAATGTTCTAAAAAAACAGGCCTCATTGTTGTGGCCAGTCTAATATAACATAGCGTATATCACTGTTGTGAGATCCAGAAGGATTCCTATACTGCACTATACCACTAGATAACGTTAATTGAGTACGACAGCTCTAACTTTATGTGCATGTCTGCAAATATACCAGTCACTCAGTTAATACTTTACACTCACAGTGTTCGCCTCGTATTAAAACAGTCACATATGCATAATGCAGCTTATACATATTTATATATATAATACGAAATTTGCTGTTCTCAAATGTCCAACCGTGTCATTGATCATTGTCATGATTTATCCACAGTTAGATGTCCCTAGGTGGGCTGTCCTCGAGCAACGATATCCTATAACAACAACTGGGGTGTGGGGATCGGGATGACCCGTGTAGTATATTAAACAAGGGCTTCTAGCTTTGGGCATGGCTATTTGATGTCAGCGCCTCCCGCTGAGTTTGTATCTTAATCTCGGCTATTTCATCTCACTGTACATAATTGCCACCCATCGTAGATTTAGTGGAGTGTGCGGAATTCAGAACAAGTGAGGTGGATAAACAACGGTGAGCTAACTTTGCATACTCAATGGTTCGCACAGCAGTCATTTTGCTACCGCAGTTTACGTGGGTCGCCATATCTTATTGCATCGGGAAAATCACAATCTATTCTTTAGCATGGATATGTGAAGCGCTAATGAAGTGGTGCATTTTTCCAGCGGTGGGATGATCGCTGGTACGACTTTGGACGGCCTGTTCTGCGCCGCGAAGAACTCCCAAAACACTCCGACACTCATGAACCGTGTTCTCAACCGTGGCAGTACCAGCCCGGAACGTGCGATGTGCTGCGTTGGTCGCGCGCTGGGAAAGACTGGCCCGTCTCAGACCGCTATCTCCGCAACGACACGACCAACTCTGAGTGTTTGCGTCATCGATCCATCAGCCGTATTTCACGCACCGACCGCAATCTCTACCCGTTCACGAACTACATGACGTCCACGTACCGTAAACCCGTCTACTCAGTGTACGGGCCACTTCAGAAGAACTCCACTTTAGTTTCTCAGTACGGGCTAACCCATCAGCATAATCAACACGGCTTTATGCCATCAGAGGATTACTACTAATTATTTACTATTCATTAGGCAGCTAAACCTATACTGTTTTGCAAAGATTATTCAAAATCAATAATTTCAATTATTTTGGAATATAATAATCTTTTTTCATCACAAAGCATTTGAATTTAGAATATTGACAAATGGAATGGAATTATGGGCCTGTGAAATGTAAGGAAATGAAATAGATTTGAATTCATTTAATTATCAAAGTGTACTAATTAGCTTGGCTGTCAAACACACTTTCGATGAGTAAACACTGTGAATAACCTATGCCTGTAATGTTATAGTTAGTTTAATTATCTGCCTACATACAGCACATTTTGAATAAATTTCAGTACAATGCATACAGTAAAAATATTACGTAAAGCTATTTTATGCGATGCAGTAATATAAATGGCGCAGAAGTAATGACCAAAAAATATAGTTGGCGACAGGAGATTATAAATTTATACATATATATATATATGTCACTTAAAGATAGACAAAAAAGGCAAAAAAGGTGAAAACCACAAGTAGTTCATCATCGGGACTCGTGGAGTAAACGGAAGTAGGGATACATGTTGATTATCTCTCAAGGTCGAGATGTTGGGTTTGAAAGACTCATTCATGGGTTGAGATTACAACAAGGCTTGGTCATCGGTTATTGTGTCTAAAAGGCGGGGTCATTAGAAGAGCTCACGGGAATTTGGAAATGAATGATATTTTACTGATTATATGAAAGAGAATATGTTAAAGCCGTTTGGTACGCGTATGGTGATATGTTAATAGTATATTATAATAAAGGAAATCTATACAAAGGTACGCACTCTGGATATTAAATTCATGGCGCTCATCAAAAATTCAAAAGCCAACTACGTGCAAATGAAGCATTGTTTGCAGCATGTTCCGATAGGAGAAAGCAAAGACATTCAGTAATTGGGTTAATTATCACATCAAGATGCTGCTCGTCACAATCGATGATTCAGTTGGCGGCGAGAAACTCGAGTAGACAATGTAGCAATTACTGTAAGTCGTTGGACAGGCCGGCGCTTGTGAATGATAGTCGAATATTTTCGTCGTAAGAGCCACTCTATGTCCACGATATCGCTATAAAGCGCGAGGTGTTGCAAACGTGATCGAGAATCGGTCAACTGAAATAAATTTATAAGGAAATTGAGCGAATCGTCATACTCACATAAAATAAAATATATTTGTTAAATGAGAGGAATCTGATATAATAAAATTGCAATCCTGTTTGTTTGTTTGTGGGTTGTCTGATGTCGAACTCATCCTGAGGTTTTGGAGATAAACCCACAAACCATAAATTTTCTGGAACTACAAAATTTTTCATAGGGGCAATGTATGAAATTTAGAAACTATTTTCATGTCATGTTTAGTTGTCTCTACCTAGAAATAATCTAATATCACTGTCTCCTTTTACTGAACATTCCTCTAATATAATTATCTCAATTTACATAATAAGATTTACCAAATAATAAAGTACATTTCCATTAGCACTCCGTTCATGATTATTAATTGTAGAATGAAAATAGATGACGTAATTTGTGTAAGTTCACAATTGAGCTTTCTCACTGCACCCTTAAAAGGTAAAAGGTAAAGTACAACATTTATAGACAGTAAGTATCAGCCAGTAAAGGCTCTCAGATGCGGTTCACAATAGAATGTTTTTGGTAGCTATTTAGCGTATACACAATACCTTTGACACTCGCATATCACTCTGCCAAGGACAATATCGAGCATCAGCATTGACCCATTTTTGAGACCGGTTTACTCCAGCAATCGTGGATAAATGGCTTGTTGAGGATCATCGCAGAAAAGTCAATCGGTGGGGGTTTCAAACCCGCGACCTTTCTGGTACGAGACCGCTGTTCCTACCGCTCGACTAACAGCTTCACATCGATAAAACGCTGAATTAGGTTAGATCATAATGTGGTCCGTTATAAATAGCGTAAATGGACGATCAATCAGTTCTTGTTTCGTATCTTGACAGAGGATTAGTACAACTTGCCACATGTTAATTACACAGTCAGAAATGCGTAGAGCATATCCCCTTCCCAGCCACAGATAAAACAATGATCGTATTAGGTCTTGTCCAACAGTAAAGTACTTTACATTTGTGCAGCCGATTGTGAAATTGCAAAAAAAAATATCATTTTGTAGCTAGCGGGACAAGAGTAACTCATTAACCTATTTACTCACTTGCAAAAGAAGCAATTTATAAAGAAGAACTAAGTCACTATCTACGTAAGGTACTAACCTTTACACTGAATAGCGCCGGTGTAAAAACTCGTTCCTACCGACAGTATACATCTACTGATGGTGTATGCGTATAACAATAAATAAATATATATATATATATATATTAAGCGAATCAACACAGTAGTCGATCTATGACAATTACACGGAAATCCTTGGATCAGACGGAAATGACGATCTCCGACTATTTGTCCAGCACCCTCTAATTTCACATGACTAGAAATACTGTTGACCTTCCGTCCTGTGGAAACCCACCATGACCCTGACAGCTTACCACCACATTGACTATACAGTGTTAGTACATAAGTCACATGAAAGCCTATATAGCTAGTTTTTTTCTAATCTCCATTGTCTCTTTATGAGTCCACGTGGCTGTGACTTATTAGACCAAAACTAGCGTTTAAAAATTCATCCAAATTGTACTCATCAATTTCACATTTTGAGAAACTCCAAAAACATTTTCATCACTTTCCTTCTTTTTACTGTCAGTAAGTGTACGTAGGCGTAATGGTTAGCGTTGGATTCAGGCTTTGGTTCCCGTCTAAGTTACTGTTAGGTTGAAAGAGAGTTATAGAGTAGTTATGGGAACATTTAGGATTATCGTTATGGTAACAGACGGGTCAGAGTTATGACCCCTCAATACCTAATACGGTGCTCTATCAGCATGACTAAAAACAAATCCCCGGTTATTATAATGGATATAATGTTTCCAACGATACAATTATCAGTCTCATGGCATGGAGGCCGATGTGGGTGGCGAGTTGCCTCGAATTTTGTTGGTTTTGACCGAACAGTTGTGCGATTTTGCTGTGTGCGCGCGGGTGCGTCTGTGTCTATATATTGACACAGAAAAAAAACTTTAATCATATGCAACTATTGCCAACACTACAAGACGAAATAAACTTAAAATGAATGTGTGAAGATGTCGAAATATGACTACTATGGAAGTATTTTGTAAAAGTGTCCCACGGTATGATTATGACAACATGCGTGGACCGTTGCAGACAGTATCGGTGTTAAAGGGGCTGAAAACACCATTGGAAAATTACAAGTGTTAGTGCATTGTTGGGGATGGGGGTTAGTTCAGTATCGTGTTTTAATTACGATATTAATATTAATGCCATCCAAAACACGTGGTAGGCTTAAGTAAATTGTCTAAAAATGTTAATGTGTTCTACGGATTGAAGTGGGAGCATCTTCCCATTGAATGGACGGGCATTATAGATGCATGTGTGAAGATTAGGTTCGCAAACACATACTGTTCATGTTGTTATAGTTAATATAACAAATCGAAACGCCAAATTGATCCAAGGACGCGACATGCTTGGCTGGTTGCAGCTCTTACATGCTCAGCGACTCACCGCGGCACCCAGAGATTGTGTAACTCGTGAGTAACGCATCGGTAAATCTGCATATCCTCACAAATTACATAAATTGACATGGAGGTACTTTTTTCTGGGCAATTGGCTGTAATTACTTGTCAATGTGTTTTTTATATCTACGTGGAATTAGAACACCTATCATGCAAATTACGAATTCCCCAACCGACTGTATTAAAGAAGCCAATATCACTAAGTGTGCATGCAGAAAAATTTACACTACATATGGCTTTAAAAATGCGATCGATACAATAATTGTATGTTCATTTCAGACATGAAACATTAGATTAACGCAGAAGAAAAAAATGCATGAAGTGCGTTTGCCAAAATGCGAATGCGATCACTATGGACGTTGTTCGGCAGGTGCATTTTTACATGCATTTACAATACTCGGTTGATTTTTATATAAATCTATCGCCATCAACTAACATGTGACCAATACGTTGATTCCATTGAAATGCGAAATTCGTTCAAGGGAAGCCTAAAATCATACAATGCCCATACAAAGAGGTAGCTATTAAAAAGATATTTGCGTTTTATAATACTTATATTAACGCAAGAAAGATTTAATTTTTTAAAGTAAATAATTTTCAAAAAACACTGTACTGTAACATATACTTTAGAATCATACACTTCATTACATCGAGTATATTTCGCGATGGACGAAAGCTCGTTCCACATATGACTCGATTAATAGCCAAACGTACTGTAGATTATGTACGTTTTTGGTAGGTAAAAGCTTTTTGTTTTATTATTTACGCCCTTGGTGTCAATGACATGACATCCTCGGTAGTAAGCGGTTCATCAACAAAAATAATCTATGAAGGAAAACAATCCCTCATCAATGAAAACAATATACAATATGTCATTAACGAAAACAATATCATCAACGAGAACAATCCGTCATAAACAAAAACTATCTTTAATTCTATAACTGAAATAAAAATCACCGCGTACCAAACAATTGGGGGTTTGTTAATCGCTCGCCTCGAGACAGAAATCCCGTATATCAATGCCCTGTGATCACTATTCAGTGGTGACATAATAAACGACCATCCATATAAGTGTATAATACTTTTTGTTGAGTGTATGCCATTATACCCATTCCACGAATAGCCACGGTGAATTTTATTACCATTATACCCATTGGAAAATATTCCCATTATACCCACAGTTAAAAATTCCACTCATACCCACGGCGGCCGGACAATGGCTAGGCTTATCAGTTGTCAACACTGTCTATTGTCACTGAAAGATCTCTAACCCTAACCCTTCTCTCTCAGTATGTGAAATTTTTGTGTGTATATATGTATATATTTATGATAAAATATAATATACGTTATCTATGAAACTGGACTTGTTTAATGATGTTGAC
>WURV02152569.1:0-36279 GCA_011762755.2 Epimenia babai
TATATATATTTCTTTTTCAATCATGAATTCAATGTCACGCAGTTTGCTTTGTTTTTTTTAGGTCAACTGAAGAGATTTTTGCCGTCTTTATCTCTATTGCTTTCACCGTCGATGCCCTCAAGAACTGCCTCAAAAGTAAGCTGGCCAGTAACCCAAAGACTAATTCATACACTGAAAACAAAAACACAAACTCCATCACACTCCAAACACAAACTCAAAACCAGCGTAAAAACCAACTCAAATACTAACTCAAAAGTCTTCTCAAACACTAGCCAACACAACAACTTATCAACCAACTCAAACACCATCTCTACTACACTATGTTTAACTATGTACGCACAATAAATACTTCTAGTACTATAAATAATTCATCTGCAAAAATCCCTTTTTTCAAATTTCATATTCATTTTGCTATCAGAAAGCGCCTTTATTGAAACTAAATATTATTCCGAAGTAATTATTCATCAAAATAAATATCGTTCGTTTTGTTTCATTTCCTGTACAGATTTTAACACCTACTACCATGCTCCATCATGCACCAATTTCACTGACGCTGCCAACTTGACCTTAACCCCGGATCAGGATTGTGACCGGAGCATCAGCCTTCTCTATCTTCTCCTCATGCTGTCCACTCTCTGGATCGGCGTTACTCTGTACAACTTCAAGAAAACGTTTGTATCTTAAAAATTGCGACATGTTTTTCTGAAATCGTCCGTAATTAGATTTGTTCTTTGCAATTATGCGCATCAAAAGAATAATAATAATAATAATGCTGTTATTATACGCTATATTATATACTGCTTAATATCGCGCGTGCAATGTGAGCACGCTCAAAGAGTGGTCCCACGTTTCACTGTTAGAAAGAACTAACCTGGATGACTGAGCGGAAAGATAACGTTTGAGGTTTTGCCTTAAAGAATAGAAAGTGTGGCTCTTATGACAATAGGCAGATTGCTCCATATGATATGACCAGGATACCAAAGACTATGGTTACAAGTGGCAGACAAGACAGCATCATCAACTCTTGCTGACGACTGATGCCAATATGAGCAAATGTGGAGCACATTACTAGAAATCAACTCATTAATGTAGGCTGGGCTATGAAATGAAATTTTATTGATTTATAGTGCCCTTTTAACACATGCCTTTCAAAGACAAATTTATGGTTACTATGATTGACTAGAAACACGAGGAATACGGTTCAAAATCGCACGCATTATACCAAATGGTTTGATGTAGCGTATTGAAGACATAGATATTAAAATTTTATCCATTATTTGGTAAGATATTAGCACTCAGTGGAGTTCAGTTAATTGCTGAGATACTTGAGCGAACATGAAAATGTTGATTATTTATTTTTATTATTATTTTTTATTGATAATGTATTAACGTCGTGTGCTGTAACGATATCCTAACATTATATACAATCCTGATGATGACGATTACACTAAACAGTACGTCTAATATAAATTACAAAATATATTTACAGACTATTAACACATTACACTCTACAATAAATCTGGACAATACATTTATACGACAACTACGCGCTCAAATCTTATGCATAATGTTGTATAACTATAAAGTGGATATAATTTAGAGTAAATATCTCTTAGGGATTTCTTAAATATGTTGTGATTTGCGGATGTTTCGATGTGATTTTGTAATGTATTGTAAGTGAGTGGCCCTAAATATGAAAGAGAGCGTTTACCTTTATCTTTTTGCTTTTGTGGAATGAACATGTTAGTTGATCTTAGATTACGTCTAAAGTTAGAATCGTTATGTATGAAGTTGTTGATTATTGTGGGAGATAAGTTATTGTGTAATCTGTAGACTTGGTTGAGGTAGAAATATTTGCGTCTATTTGTGAGTGATGAAATGCCAGTCGCTGTTTGGTACTATTCTGTACAGGTCATAGCTTCTGAATTAAGACAGGCAGAGGCACCAACTAGGAGAAAAACCTTTACTTTTTTAAGCCAGTCTGAACCCTGAGTAGAAGTAACGTTATCGTGCTTTTGGAGGATAGAAGACAGTGGAATTAGATCTATTAATAGATTTAGTGTATTTTATAAGAAAAATTTTTATATAACGCAACCAAATATTTTTCTTGAAAGAATCAACAGCTGTCCTAACGATATAATTAAACGTTACAGACCATTTCTGACAGCGGCTAAACGCGAGCTGCTGGCTGATTACGCTCTGCCCGTAGCCGTGATTGTCATGACCTTCTTCGGCGCTTACGTTTTTCAGGATGTGCAAGGTCAGTTACTGCTTGAAGAGCATTTAAAATTCATTATACTGACTATTTACCTGGAAATTTTTTGCTGTAGGAAGATGTCATAGTATGTGAATTGTATCGTGGGTTCGTGTCCCATCAGAGGTATGGGTTTTTTTTCTGTGGATTTCTCTCCAACTATTCATAGAACAACATTTGCTACCTGTACTACCATCATCGTTGTATGAAAATCTCTGGTATTCATGACAATAAACGTCTCTATATTCACTGCCTCCTGGATACAGAATTTAGATCAGTTGGGAGAGCGTCGGAGTGGTCTTTATGAGACTTCAGGTTCGCACCCTGTGGTACACGAGATTAATAAAAGTAATTACGATGAAATAATATATGAAATATTTTTTATAAAATTATAAAATTTGGGAATACTAATAATCAATAGCACTAAATGATGTAGTTTTCTGTATTTGTCACTTTTCTGCACCTTTCATGGTCTGTGTCTATTTTCCTCGTGTTTCTTTTTCAATTTCAGCTAGGAATAAAGACAACTCAAGAGGTACAGATTTATAGTCATTTGTTTATCTAAAATATAACGCTGTATTTTTATGAAGGAATATACGAATATTCACCATTGGCATTAAGACAGCTAACATACATCGTTCTAATTTCCTATTAGTCAGTATAGTTGTCTTTCTTAAACTGATGTGAATATCGCTGTATTTCTTTACAGAAAAAGCACTTATTGATAAATAGATACAGAGATTGGATGTCCGTAACTTTCTTCTCAGTATATACTATCGCATAACTCGATAATGGTTGCTAGCAGTATGTGACACATTGACAGTCTATCGACTCTATAGCAGCACATTACTCTTCACTGCATCACTCATTGACAGTCTATATCAAGGTGTCACTAATGGACAGTTGTTAACGTGTCACTAATTTGACAGGCTATAGCAACGTATCGGTCATTCGCAGTTCATAGCAACGTTTGACTCAGGAACTCTCTATAGATGCATTACTCGAGAGTCTATAGCAACACATGATTCTTATATCATTACCATAGCAATGCTTAACTCATCGATGCTATATAGCAACGTGTTACTCAATATCTACCTCGAGCAACGCATTCTCATCGACAGTTTATAGCAACACTTAACTTGTTGATCGTATATAGCAAAGTGTCATTCATTGACACTCTAGATTCTATAGCAACGCTTCACTTATCAACAGTTTATAGCAACGCGTCACTAATCAAACAGGCAATGCTTTCGAAGACTCGCACTCATCTGGGCCATTTCGACTTGCTCCTCTACAAAAACTCAGCTATTCAGCCATTTTCGGAGCAATGGGCCTGGGATTCCCACTCTCCCTACTATTCTTCATGGACCAGAATATAAGCGCATCTCTCTTGCATGCGCCTCAAAACAAGTATGTAATCACGTGTTATACCATATCTGAGTTACTTGTACTGCTATAGAGTTACTACATGCCATATCTAATACTATTATATCGCCTTGGATACCTGTTCACTTTAGTTAACTTGCTAGCATTAACCCTTACCACAGTGATATCTGTAAATCACATTACTATAGCAATATAATTCAGTGACAACAGAGTGCTAAGGGTTAAGGGGTTTAGGAATAATGACTCTCAATTTACTTGATTAATTTTCATGCATAAATAGAATTTATACCCACCCTTCATTCTCTTGCCATCACCGCTTATCACGACAAAATACCCAAGTTCCAATTTCCTCCTTACTTATTGATGTCATCATGCACCACACCTCGATCTCGCACCACCCCGCTTACCGCCGTGAATTTGACTAGTCCCAATGATGGCGAGAGAATGGGCATCTACTGTACAAATACGCATTTCTTATGTTACTAAATTTTATTGTGGTTGCATGCTACCATTGCAATAATTATTTTTACAGTAATTGCAAGAATTATTGATGAGATGATAATTGTGATGCTATTATTACTAATATTGATTTAGTAAGTAATTATTGATTTTTCTAAAGCTTTTTAAAAATATCAACTTCCTTATTGCTATTTATGTTTATATTGTTGCTAAATGAACGTTACTATGACTGTGTTTCTATTAACAGGCTCAAAAAAGGCACAACATACCACTGGGATTTACTGGTGATAGCTGTTATCAATGCTGTGTTGTCTATCTTCAATTTACCTTGGGTACACGCGGCATTGCCCCACTCCCCAATGCACGCAGCAGCCATGGCTGATACAGAAGAGCGGGTCGATCAAGGTGTCGTTTACAAAATGTAAGATAATACTCACTGTGTCAACTACCTAAACACCATTAAATAACCTTGGCACTTTAAAGCTTGCCAATTGTCATTTTCAAAGTATTTTTGTGAGAGGGGTAGAATGTGAATGATCTCTCACCATTTTTATTTTATTTTGTTCATGTCCCTTATGTTCCTTAATCGGGCCGAGGTAAACAAGTCTGGGCCATTATCTGGCTGTGATAGACCAGTTTGGGCCAGTATCTGGCTGTGATAGATCAGTCTGGGCCATTATCTGGCTGTGATAGATCAGTCTGGGCCATTATCTGGCTGTGATAGATCAGTCTGGGCCATTATCTGGCTGTGATCACTGCGCAAGGGGCAAGCTTTCTCCCGCGCAAGAGTAGTCCTCAAAAAACGGTTTTAAATACCTAAATGCACAGGAGAAAGCTTGCCTATGTAGTTTAGTTCGTAGAGCACCAGGCTGGTTATCTGGAGGTCGTGGGTTCAAGTCCCATAAGAGGTAGAGGCGTTTTCTGTGCATTTTGCTCCAGCTATTTGAAGAGCCACACTGGCTGCCCACATTAACATTATGTTAACAATTCCATATTGATGATGTTGACATTGTCTACTTTATGATTGATTTGATGTTGATAATGTTACATTGCTTAATCATTCTTTTTGATAGCGTCATATTGTTTAATCTCCTTTTTAATAGTGTTTTATTGTTTAATCTTCTTTTTAACTGCATTATATTGTTTAATCATTCTCTTTGATAATGATACATTGTTTAATCTCCTTTTAAATAATGTTATATTGTTTAATCATTCTTTTTGATAGGGTTACATGGTTTAATCTTCTTTTTGATAGTGGTACATTGTTTAATTATTCCTTGTTGATGCTTGTCATGCATCTATATTGGGAAGGATTTGTCGTGAAGTGGGTTAATGTAAAATTTCTCATGGGTATAAGATATTGTAAGTGCGATTAACATTTACAAGGAATAATTAAGTAGCGATAAAACTGGTATGCTAATGAGTACTAAATACACTTTGATTAATTATATTTCGTTTCAAGCGTGATCTATGTACGTGAAACTCGACTGACCTCTATCTTCTCTCACATCCTCATCGGGATTTCTCTCCTCTTCCTCAAGCACTTGAGTGTCATCCCAACCCCTGTACTGTACGGGCTTTTCCTCTACATGGCTGTTACAGCGCTCGAACGTAACCAACTCTTTGAGCGCACCATGCTTCTTCTCACTGAACAGGTCCTCGCAAAACTACCCTGATTCCGAGATGTACTCGATATTTAAATAAAACTATGGCCATTATTATCAATTTATTTGTGTTGACTCCTTTGAAAATGTGATGAGAAAGAAATTGGCTAATTGCGGTAAAATATGTAAAATAAACACCTTTTTATATACGAAGTGGCAAACATGGCAACCCACACTTTTAATACAAGTATGAATACATTTTCTTAGCATGTATGTCCACCGAAAGAATGGAATCTTCTCTTCTATGAAACATGTACTAATCATCTGCATTGTTTCCGTTTTTACTGGTAGGTGCTGTCTCTTATGGGTTGATTTGATAGATAGCTGAAACGGCACCTAATAGCTAACTCCCAATAAGTTTTTGTCCCTCACCAACATCCCAACATCAGACCTCTGTTCACTACAAGTACAAAAACCAGCATGAACATTTTTCATTAATTATTCATACTTAGATCTAAATTATAGAGCAGTTTGTTGAGGGGTAAAATTCTAACTGAAAGGTAGCGCATTCAAAACGTTTATCTGTATTACTTGAGTACACCTGCCTTTAAAATTGATAACCTTGCCTTACCAGGTCCACATCAAATAGTAACTGAAGTATTAAGACTTTCTGACTACATTTTTTTTTATCTTTGTTCGGAGAGCGTTTCCATACTTTGTAAGTTTAATCCTGACTATTTATCTTCTATTTTTGTGAATAGTTACTATAAACATTAAATTTCTCAATTCAAACCTGCCATTGAAAGTTTTCCTTTTGACTAATAATTTATATAAATGTTCCTATTCAACTTAATGAATGATAGGGATTACATGCCACAAAATTGGTGCCTTACATGAGTGTCTACATTGGGGGTAAAGTAATTAACCATGTCCCACAGGCAGCCTACCCACCGAATCATTACATCCGCCAAGTTCCCCAACGCAAGATCCATCTCTTCACAATCTTTCAACTGCTTCAACTTAGCGTTTTGTGTGTCGTTGGCTTCTTCAACTTCTCGTACATCAAAATGCTCTTCCCCATCCTTTTGTTTTTGCTCATACCTATCAGGTAAACAGATTAACTATCAGTTAAATAGTAAAACACATCGCTTAAATGGCCATATTTACTGTGTAAACAGTTACATATACAGATCGGTTATGCGATTATACGCATCGGGTAAAAAACCATGCCCATCAAATAAACAAGTATACCCATTTAGTGAACAATTACCGTTCTCGTCAAATTTTTTCCTCAATTTTTACCCTTGAAATCCTAATTTGAATTTTATGCCAACTATGTTTCTTAGAAGTTTCTTCAGTATTTTCAGAGCTGAAGAAATGATGAAAAATATCAGATTATACAAACTGTGCTTGAACAGTCGCAATCTTTAAACAGTGTGTGGAGAGTTGAGACCTCGATCTTTTTATCACCGAATTGGTAAAGGCTTATTTCATGAAAATGTTCTCACTGTATTATATTTCTATAAGTTAAGGAAATTCTTGAAAAGGGATTGTGCTTAGAGGAGAGGTCGACTTATATGGCAAGTATATGTCAAAATAACATATTCTAGGCCCGAAAATTGACCTCGACATATACGACCAGATGACTTTTATGGCAGTGTATATGGAATACCCATCGAGTAAACAATCATATGCTTATAGTGAACATGCATACCAATTGAGTTGAGTCATATGAATCGAGTAAACTATTATTTCCATCTAATAAACAATCATATTCATCGAGTAATCAAACATAGCCATCAAGTAAACAATCATAGCAATCGCGTACACTATCATACTCATCAGGTAAGCTTCTTGTTGTAGACATAATCTGTTGCCCAAGATCATCTCGCCGAAATTCTTAAAGGCTCTAGACAGCGATCACGTTTGAGTTCATCGAAATGATACGACGGCTTCCATCACAGTGACCACGTTCACGTCTGGTGATGGCAACCATTATGGCAACCAAGTTTTCAACTGCTCCCACGACAGTGCCCATGTTAAAGTGAGGCGACCACTCCCATCATGTGACCATGCCCGTAGCGCTATTGTAATTTTACTTCACTCACATTGCTTTAGCCCAACCTCAAAAATTTTATTAAATACTGCAATATACTGATAAAACAGATATGTGTATGTAACTATCATAACTGTAATATCTACTGATGGGCATTAGTTGAGATTTGCTACATATCTTGTATTAATAACTATGATATATCATTTGGACCATCCTGAGTGTTTGCTATTATAAAATGACCACGTGCATGATCTTCTGGTTGCGGATATTATTTTACCAATCTCTATACATATACTGAAGTTGATTCATTGATCTGTGATAGTGATGGATAAACATTCCACTACTTCTACATGATTGTCTTGGCTTGAATGTAAATAATTTTATTTCGAGATTTTGGTAGGTAATGATTTCATTGCAGGACACCCACGTGTTTGGCGCCATGTTTCGTTACTTTCCTCTATTTTATCTCTACACTTACATATCGTTTGCATAGTTTATTTGTGCAGCTATTTTGAAATGTAATTTGTCTTTGGTGTTTTGATATTTTTACCGTGCACATGAGCCTAGTTTAGCCTAGTTTATCCTCCTCTTTTCACTAACCGTCACACACCGCCATGACACGAGCCTTGTTATCCCTTTTATCACAATGACTACCTTTCCTTTCCTTATTCACGCTTAATTTTGTTTTTGAAGATTTTGCGACGGACTATATATGGTATTGGAGATCTCAAACTAAGTATGAAAGTGATTGCACTTTTATATGCACAAGTATACGACCGACCGATGAAAATTGAACGTAAAAACAAAATAAGCTGGTCGTGTGATGAAATTTTACCTCTAACGTGTTTTTAACATAAGTAGTTGTGCACATCTCTTTTTCCCTGGTTCTGTTGCAACTGCATTGCTTTGAGCACTTGGCTTTATGGAGGCTAATAAGCATGACCATGTTCTACTTGATTAATCCGACTGCCGCCACAAGAGGCAATATGAATATGCCTTAAGAATAGGTATAGAGGAGGCTTCCATAGAAAAATTACTGTAGATTGATTGGTTTTCAGTAATTTCTGTATAAATTATATTTTAAATATAACTTAATGCAGTTAAAGAGATTTTACTTGTATTTATGTTAACTACAAATCGCAAAAATTGCAATGCAATACTCTACCAACGTTATTAAAGTTTATCCTTGTGTACATTCAGGTGCTGCAAGGTCTTTTCGAAGGGAGAGTTGCCTCCCTTAAATTGTATCTCAACGACTCAAAAGTTCGAAATATCATTAATATCGTTTGAAAATATTAAATCGCCAAAAATGTTGGGGGCTACGTTATTTTTCTAAATTACAACATTTTGGTGTATCGCTGTATCCTTAATTTTACCTAAACTATAAACTTAATAGCAATATTAATTAAAATCATATCGAGACCTCGAACAACTTTTGGATCAAAAGTATAAAAAATAGAAATTACCAGCGTTCTCGCCACCTAACAACACAAGACACTATATACACAGTATAATATATATATAATATAGTAAATTTATTTGGTATTTCTATATATGTCGGCGTCGTCAGCCATTTGCGTGTTGGGTCCCTTTGCGACACATAAGTTTGTTTCTATTAGGATAACCTAACTTACTCAAGTCGGCCTATTTGAGCCGTTTTGTTACGTTACGCGCTCGTACGAAAAGTGAATCATTTCCTTACCTAACCTTCACGTACCCATGCACAGGAAAAACTACGTTCACGCGAGGGCCAAGCACTAACTGGCTGTGTCGGCGGAATTACGGAATAATAGAGTAGTCTATATTTCAACATTTTTCTACCCGAAAGAGGCGAATTCAGCCACTTTTGAGGGCAACCAATTCGAAAGAGCTTGGTGACTTGGTATTTCCATATTACACTGCAACAACCTTGTGTTACAGTTGTGAGACGTTTGTTTTCACAATAACTAGCATGTGAGAATTCCGTATTACCAGAAACTGTTGTGCAACGTAATTTATACCGGCTGACGTATGACGGTGATATATATTACCCGTAAAGCTACAGGCTCGTCATACAATTGCTGATTCAGGCAACGCCCATCAATATCACCAGTTTATATATTGATTGGATTGGTGCTTTATTTTTACACTTACATTACTCTGTGCATGCCCTCATTATAAACTTATTGAACGGTCCATTATATGTAATTATTTATCCATGGCTACCTCGATGCGATTTGTTACCATGGAAACTGTCAATAACATGGGTTCAGATTTCAGAATAAGCACACATAATCATATTGTATATCAGTCGAGAATATAATAGTTAACAGTAACTGCCAGATATTGCAGGAATTTCTAACCTATCTCATTTCGCCCCATGCGTTAACATTGCTTCGTTCTACGATAGTAAAATAATATCTACGGGTTGTACTCCCAAAACGACGCAAAATTGGGCTATACAGTGCGGCCTGTAAATATACAATTTACTGAAATCATAGTGTCAAATTAATGGTATACCTAGCCTAAATGACTCCTTAGTCCGAATGACTATAATCAGAAATGTACTACCTTATGTCAGATTTTTTTCCGTCAAATGCAGGAAAACACGGGATATGGTAAAAAACATTGTTTCCTAAATGATTTAACCGCAGGATATGTGCATTCTGGGATATGATGGAAGCAAGATGTTAATAAATACCTACTGTACAATATTGTACGCTCTATTAGCACATTATCCTAGCAAAACTAGATAAGTATACGTATTAAATAAATTCAAGCATAATCCTAGGTTTGTACAATTACGCTCGTCGGATTCCTCAATGGAACTTGGGGCAGGTTTTGTTGGCATATCTATACACTGGACTATAAGTTGGTGCCTGCCACTCTATTGTAAGCGTACACGACATGTATATAATAATAGTACAACGTATAAGCTAATACGCTAACAACGCAGGAAAATTTAGCAACGATTGCAGACCCCCGTCGCTGTAGTTAAGCAATTGGTAAATTCTTGACGCGAGATAGGTCGCCAATTTATTATGCGCACAATAAAACTCACACCAAAACATGATTGTATCCCGTTAAGTGGCCAATACAAGATCAATTTTATCGTCAGTTGCTACAAATTGGTGCCAGTTAATAGCCGTTACCCATACACGTTCAATGATTTAGATTTTCATACATAAAAAGCTTTGAAATTCAAGGATCTATAGCTTCGGCAATAGCTGTGGCCATAGACGAGATTCAATTGGGAAAAAGAGCAAACTGTCGCACAATGGCCATGTCTATACGGTAATAGGCGAAGGCCCATTCAGGCCATGAACTCCGACACGCCCGATTGCCCAGGGAGATAAAGGACGATGAACCGTACGATTACAGGAATATGGAAATGATTATATCCCATTAACTTCCACATATAACTACAGTTACAGTACCTGTATACACAACCTCGCTTATTTCGTAAATAATGTCTCCATGGTTACAGACTGGTAAAGGAAAGTTCATAAAAAATATTTCAGTAGCAAATAATGTTACTTCATATGTTTCACCCGTACTACGCATCTTCCATATTGTGGGAAAAAATGATCGATATATTGACGATTTGCCCACACACGGTCAATTTAATTTACAGTCCGTCAATATATATCGAACTGATCCGTCAATGTATACAATTACAATCCCCCATACACGATTAATTTAATCGTCAATAGATATCAATTAATTGGCAATTAATTGATTGCTTTTGTGAATTCGATTGCACACTATTAAAATTTCCAGAACGAAACTACCTATTCCTTTCCGAGCTTTGCGGGATTACTTTATGCTGCGCCCGTCCTTTTTACATTAATTACACGCCACACTAGTTCAATAGTCAGTATCACTGTTTTATCTAGTCACATCATTTTTGATGAACCACAAACGTTACGTAGAGATTGAGGAACGACACCTTTTCGACTATTACATTTATTTCATAAGCTTTCTATAAGTAATCATGTCATTTGTTCCTTAATCTCTCAATATCGTCATCAGCGGCTATGCTCCAAACCTACTTAACGTTACGTTAATACGGACATCAAACACCGCAAAAAATGAGCCATATATTTTGGTCTACCATGCTTGTTACGGATACCCTATATCACTGGCACTGTACGCAGATTTGGGAAGAAAATCCGTTCAACTAAAGAACACCCGTCAAACGCGCATGGGAAATGTGTACCCTTGTAGCAGTCGGTAAAGTACCAGACCGTCAGAACTCTCTGGTCGTGGGTACAAGATTCATCGTAGACTAGTTTGTTCCGAGGCGAGTTTGTTTCTGTGCACCTTTTTATGCTGTCTGAACTGTTTCGAATAGAACGCGTTTAAATAACCAGCCGTTCCTGCTTTATCGAGCCAAAAATAGGCGTGGCTTGATTCACACGGCTATACTTGATATTTCCTTCTGTAGATACCAATGCCGTTTCTTATTGACGCTACAGTCTAGTGTAGATGCTCAAATTTCTGTGCAACATTCATCGATCGCATAACATCGCGCAACTCGTGTCGCCCGTCTGTTCCCTTCCAAACCGTAACTGACTAATGTCCACATATATTATTACTACAATCAGCAATGTATCCCGACAAATTGAAAATGTGCACAACACAAATACCAATCACAAAACGCACGCACAATGGTATTTAATTTAGATGAATTTATTAGTCTATACCAAGCACAATAATAATAGCCGAGTAAAATAATACTGGTTACAATGTCATTGTGTCACCAGACAAATAGTTAATATATCCTATAAATGACAGAAATACTAAATCGTCATTTAACCACCAAATGGAGAATCCACGGGGACAAATGAATAGCTGAATATTTATAGTTTACCAAGACAAATGCATAGAAAAAATAGATCAAAGGTCATTCAAGTGATAATAGAAAATTCATCCTTGGCTAGCCATTGTTAATATTAATTTAGAAATGAACTTAGAAAATTGTAGAAAAATTGTCTTATACCAATGTATATCACCAATATTGCGGATATATTTATTAGTATCGCGATTATAAAATTACATTCCTGCTACATAAGGGTGTATATTAGTTGTATAAAACCCGACGCGAGCGTCAACAGAAGGTGAATAAATGAATTAGATTCGATGCAATTAAATATACAGCCAGAGATTGTAAAGGTATAAAGGCGTGGGTTATCATAATAAAAGTGTAAATGTGAAAAAGATCACGAGTAATCCGTCAATGATAAAAGGCTGTAGATTCAATCTCATGTGATAATCCATGCACCTGCAGGCAGGCCATTTCTGTATAAACTCCATTATCGTACCATGCTGTAGTGTACCTGAATATTTTAAAAAATACTCGCACATTTGATTTGTTTGATTGGTCGACGCGACGAGGTTCATCAATTCCCGGTTTTCCCGTTAGTAAAATTATTGTTATTTATTCAATGTTTGCTGTGTCGAACGACTGATTAATTCATATATGACCTATGACCCAGGCGATATATTCATAAAACAGCCTGTCGTGTACCTGCCGGTCATTAGTATTGCGGCAAATATTCGCGGCGCTTTACCCACTCGCACCGCATTTCAGCGTATACATAATGGATTGAAAAGTTAAAAAACATTCCCATAAATAGGATTGCACTTAGTTTTCAATAGAAGACTGACCCAAGTATATATATGTATAAGGAGCATTATATGGTAGAAATATAGACACTGTACTTGATTAAGAAATATAACTTTTTATGTAACGCCCAAAATATTTTGGCTGGTTTGCTGTTAAACTGTATATAAATTATTGTATTGTTATCGACTGCCTAGTTGTTAGAGATCAAACTTAGCGATGCCCGAAAGGGAAATGGAGGTTAAGGTCGTTGCCATAGTAGCGATGAGAGGCGAGCGTTGGCTGCGAGAACTGAGAATAAAGCGACCATCTATGTACAAGGTGCATCGTATGGCATAGCCACCGTTGCCGTCGGGCCGTTACCCGGACTTCTCTTGTTCGATGGCTGAAACGAGTAGTGAGTAAAGTGTAGATATGGCGGGAGATAGAGGGGTAGGGGGGGGTGGAAGCCATCGTCGAGGGCAAGGGTACTAGTTGAGTTGGAACACAATGAGCTGTTAGCAGGAGCTGTTCCCCTACCGCTCGACGCATGAGTCATCGTATGGTACACCTGGTGTTTACCTCACCAACAGGCCTGCCTATGTGAACTGTGAATCATCATTTCGTGCATTGGTATTATGTGTAAACACACTCTCCGCTCTTACGGGCCTGAGACGCGGGCCTGAGACGCGCACTCCCTCAGTCAGCCTTAACATGGCAACATGGTAACATCCTCCCCCTTCCCCATACACGGATCGATATACAGTGACTTCAGATAAATGAACGGGAGAGCTACACACGTTGATGAATCCGCAGTCTGAGACGCACACCGAGAAATAGAGAACGGCTGGCGGTTCAATAGAGACGCATCCAGTAGGGTAGGTTACTACGCCGCGTTCGTACGCGCCTTCATACAGGCTTTACATACACGGTAAATGTCAATAGATCATCAAAAGGGGATGGCTAATAGCGAGACTGTGGCGCGCGATATATAGAATTGCAGTCTGTGCATCTAATAAAACACGGTGTTGTATGGGTCTATTGACAAGACGACAATGAGTCACTTTCCATAGGTTTGTGACTATTATAGTAATGTACAAACGGATTGTGATTAATCTACTTCTGGGCTCATCATTAGCCCTTTACAAAGGCATGCTTTACTGTGGTAATAACGATTTATGATGCCTCCGAATACGTTTAGGAGTCTCGTTTGCTATGGCGGAGAAATCACTGTAGAACCGGGTAAAACCGCAAACAGTTGACCTTATTCTATTGACACCATTTGCACTGAATGCCAACCTTACTGCCCACATTACGCAGTACGGTAAATCTGTGGTAAGTGTTGATTTCGTACGCTGATATCAGACGAGAGTGGAGAGGTTATGAGCTGCACATGTCCGTAACAATAGACAACGATTACCCCAATGCGTGTGCAAATATAGGCCCTTTACATAGACAGCCGATGTGGTTAACAGGACGAACGGATTAACATAGCATCCTTAGTTATAAAGGCGAGGGGGAACACCATTGAGTCTGGGCAGACAGCTGACCTCTGTCAATTCATGCTGCTGGTTCGACATGCCCAATATGCCAGCCTACATATATGGAATACTCTGTATAATAGCTGATAATTAACAGTGAGATACCGGAAGACCAAGGGGGGCGAAGCACTATTAGAGAGATTACTATCAGCATACGAAAGTCAGCCCCAGGGGAGTAATAGAGAGGCCAGAACCACCCCTCCCCCCAACACATATGTACACACAATCACTTTTGCAGCTTAGTTACAATATTCTTCAGTTCGTTCGAGCAGTTGGTGAATTTTCTAGTCACGGTCTCTGTCCGATGCCAAACAGAGGAATGGTGATTATATCACTCTACCAATGCAATTTTATATTAGTGAAACCCATTTACTTCATGAAATTCTCTTCATCAACAAGAGGCCAAAAAGGCATCAAGGCGCTCGCCTGACTATTGTATTGGAAAAATGAAAAATTAACAGGGGGCCAAACGGGCCTCATACCCTAATTAAGAAATTAAGACAAAAGGCCAAAGAGGCCTAAAAACACACTTCTGGAACATTAGGAATCTTTGGAAAATGGTGAGGAATTTTAAGTAAAATTACATACATCGAGAGAAATTACCTCCCCTTGGTCTGATGATGATATGCCTAACAAATACAAATAGACCAACCAAAGGATAATATGCCATATTGCAAAGCCCTGCGACAAGCGGATCTTAAGATTTTAGTAAGGATACGAACATCACTAGAAATTACTTCCTCTTAGCTTGGTCAGATTACAAATCTAAAAGAGACCAACCGTAAGAGAATAAATATTTGCAGAATGGCAAAGCTACAAGATAAATTGTTCTCAAGATTTTTGAAGAAAATGTTAATATCGAGCAAACGGAAAAGCCCCATTGGAAAAGCCCGATCAGAAAAGCTCACCGAGCATGAGCTCAGGTGAGCTTAAAATGCTGCTTGTTGTAACAGATCGTAACAAAGGCTGATAATTCAACAACTCTCACTTTCTTTGGTCGGTAGAGTGTTCTTTTCCTTAGTTTCCGTTTTCTTCATTTTCGTCTTGTCGAACTTTGTCACTTCGCTGATGTCTGGCTTGTCACTCATGGTTACTAGTGATGTGTTCTGAAATAACAAGCGCGGTTATTGATGAAAATTTTTTTTAGAAACTTAACACCTAACTGTTGAACGATATCCTATTATGCACTTTAGTGAGAAAGACATACCGGTATTCACTTAACATACAGGATGCACTTATATAGAGAATAAGCAATGTTTTAGCGTGACTCGCTAATGGCAGGAAATATCTTGTTATGTCATATAGCGGGATATCGAAACCTAAGCTCTCGTACGAAAGCAGACCTTATAGATATTGGAGCTGTGTTAACGTTAACGGTCAATACACACTGGTTCATACAGTACAAAATACATTCTGAAATTGCACCAACTACCCAATACACACTTCTACCATAACCTTGTGGGGTACGAGCATAAGAACTGCGAGCATATGAACCGGCACGCCCACTAAGTCACTAGGGGAGGAGGTACTATATGGCAAGATCGTTAGGGTGATAATTCACATTTTATTTACAGGTGGCGGAACACAATCAGCAATTGCATGGAGATACTCCCAGGAATTTTACACAGAAAGATGTAATTATTCACACGATAGCCAGTTCCTCCTGAATAAGTATTCAACTGATGATGCAACTGATACCATTTGGTCATGCATTGGTCTTTTATATGTACACTCAGTCACTATAAAAGGTTGACACCGGCTTTCAGGTCAGACAATAACAGGATATTAGTATACTGGCCCAGATGTGACTGCATGAATCTGCATTGCAGTCACGCGTGCTGCATTATCACCAGGCATCTTTGATTTAAGCAGATACTCATGACAGATAATAGACTTATGGGGTAACTTAGCACGGGTCAAGTTTATTCTAATCAGCTGACCCGACCTGTCAATCAACTTTCAACTGCGGCAATGCGCGATACCAGTAGCCAATCAGATACCGGTTCATATGCTCCTGGTTCTTACGCACCATCACCCACCTTTTCACCACTCTCTACTACTGGCTGCTATTGTACATACCCCTACGCGCTTTACCTCTGCGATACAATATTGGTCATGAACAAGGACACCGCTTAGTGTTTCAATAAACATTTGTAAGTCTCAAAGTGCTAGTCTTTTTCTTGTTCGTTACGTACATAGACTAGCACGGCTACCCCCACTTGTTCTGCCAATATTAGTCATGCCAATCATATTCCGGTGGTCAGGTCGGAACTCTTTTGGGGGGATTTCATGCACTATCTGATAAAGCTCATGCACCTACAGCCTACTACCCAATAACTACGAATAACATCGTAAAGACCAAACCGATAAGAGTAAGCAAAACTTTTACATTTACACGTATATTATAATCGTAGTCCCATATACCTTCACGTATTATGTTTTTCCACCAAACCAAGTAATTAATACGGATTACACTAATGGTATGCGAATAGCAGTCGATAGAATAAGGGAAGTACCTGTCATTTACAGGTAGCTCGCCAAGCCACGCGGTATTATAATAATCATCCATTTGTCGCTAAACAGTAGTGAAATGAATGTATGAATTATATAGCCACTATATAGAAGAATAATCAATGAACGTTATCTGTCTATCAATGAATAGCGGGAGAGCTAATCATTATTAGTATGCAAATGAAGTAAATCAACAGGTATTTAATCTGCTCGTTAAGTTATGTAACCAAATGGTATAGTCATTTTCAGCGCAATGAACCATTATTCTTCTGGTATTTAGAACATCGAGTTAAATAGACAAACCCAAAAAAAGGTACGTTAAATAATCACACAGTGGGAAGAGTGGATGAAGGAAGTTTTATGACATATTCATGATAGTTGTTGTAATATGAAGGCCGATCCGAATAGCCAGAAATAATAACAGCCACGGATGTAGTGTAGAGAGAAAAAGCAAAGAAATAGAATATTCTAGTAAACCTCCAGTCAATAGCATGTATTACTGCCACTCCCTGGGTGCCTGAGCAACTGCTGCAGACAATGGCAGTGGGAATGTAAGGAATGAGTGAAAGCAATGACTCAGTAACCAGATGTCTGATCAAAATCTCACAGGCAGATGCACTCCCTAATGGAGGTCCAATAATGTGTCCTACAGCTGTAACCCAATGAATCATCACACATACACACAGCAGGCAGACTATCTGATATGCTAGCTTGTTTATGTAATAAGAGCTTAAATAATCCCTCAATCTTCTAAAGTTACATCCTAGCCTTCCCTATCAATCAATCACAAGTTTCAGGTATCTCCCCCCTGTTGCCATAACAACATACTTCATGTCTACTGTTCGGTATTCCTTACATTGTTACATACATTACATATGTCGATACATAACAGATACTTATGACTACGTGGTATTCGTGTTAAAAGCACTCCATCCTACATCCTCCACGATCCCGCTTAATTTACTTCCTTAAACCTAAGTATTCACCCATTCACTATAATTAATACAGGCAAATGGGAGGGGGGTATTAACAACTAACAGTGGACAGTTATTAATGCATAGCCCATCTATGCCTAAAATAGGACCTCTACTAGCATAAGATGATTAGTAGCTAATTCATACTTAGGGACAATCTATAATCCTCCCCCCACCCGTAGGGATAAATAACTCATCACATTACTAGTACACCAAATTAAATACTAATTGTTACTGACTTATTGTTAGGATTTGCGCACGCATTGTATCAGGTAGCTAATAATCCCACTTAGATTACTAGTAACTCAGAAAAATACCTAACAAATGTGTGCAATGAACTGTAGTAGAGCTAAATAAAAATAATCCTATTAACCCTTACCACGCAGACATTTGTATACCACATCACTATAGTGATATAATTGTGCGATAACATTGTCCCAAGGGTTAAGCATATAAGCTTGTGAATGGCGCACAAAGTAAATAATACAATACATTATATGACTGTTCATATTCAAAATAACTCTGGAGCTTCTGTACTTATTTGCTAAAGGGCTCTGGGCATCCTGTAGTCAGCTTTGTGAACTCAATCGAATTGATTTACTCTGTGTGAGCATGAGTCACTGTATGCAGCCAGTGATAATGACATAACTACTCCCGACAGTGGAAAATTCCGTGAACGATGAATCTACATTGGCAATAACCTTCCTCTATAGTTTGGTGAGTCGGAGCAATATGTGGAGTCAAATTAAATTTCTCTATTTGATATTCCAGAAAAAAAATTGGATAATGCAAATGGTAGCAGTGCTTGATATTTTGAGACACCAGCTCTGGTGTAAATACAATATTCGTCAGAAGCCAGCCAAATGTATAATTACAGATCCCTCTTAATGCGCCAGTTCATTTTATCGTCTCCCAAGGACTTATGACATATACCGGATGTATTAGGACAAAACTTGCCACAAGGAAGAAATAGTTCTTCTAGAAAAGCAGATTCAAGGACAACACTAATATTTTAAACGCTAAAAAATTTGTTTTTCAATGTCCGATGTGATGTATAGAGTGCAAAAGGAATAGTAAAGCATAGCATTTTTATGCAGTCAAGTATCAGCCAAGGCTATCAGACGCGGTTTACAATAAGTAGGGCAACTATATTCAGCGCAGATACAATACCTCCGACATTTGCATATCGCACGTCAAAGAGGATGATATATAGGTCTATCCATTTAGAATACAGGTATACTCAAGCAATCGGGGAGACATGACTTGCTGAGAATCATCGCGAAAAAGTCAAGCGGCAAGCGGTATCGAATCCACGACGTTTTGGTTAGGAGTTTCATACTCCTACCACTCGACTAACAGCTTCGTCAAATGTTTATTATAACAGATACTTATTACTATGTATACATGTTAAAAGCACTCCATCCTACATCCTCCACGATGCCGCTTAATATACTTCCTTAAACCTTAGTATCCACCCATTCACTATAATTAATACAGGATAAGGGGAGGGGGGGGGGATATTAACTAACAGTGGACATTGTAGCTAACAGCTTATATCATATGTAGTAGGCGCGTTCCAATTAAAAGCCCGCAAAGTAAAAAATCCTAACTGCAAAGCATCATCTAACCAAGAGCATTTCTTGATGTGTTCGCTTTATTACAGTTTTATTTATACTGTATTGCTTCATACTGACTTCCGTCTCTTGGACCTCGGGGACCTGATAGCAGGAGTCTGAACATTCGATAAAATTATAATTGGCCACCGCGATACATTTTATTCGCCTTATGACTTAGGTATGCCAAAAGCGTTAATACATATCTTAAATGTGAAATCGTAAAAACAGTGAAACAACTATAGTATACATACATCGTAAAGGCAGATAATATTCCACTTTTGTAATTACAAACGCATAAACCTATGTTATCGACACTTTTTATGCTGCTATGACGCAACCATTTATATACATACTGAATTAACTAATACAATTAATCACCACATATTTGCTCACACTAGGGAGCGTTGCGTCAATCATAGCTTATTTAAAACCGGTCAAAGCAACGGAAAGTGAATAAATAAAACTTAAACTAGTCAGTTGTCACAACTGATGTCATGCAATCAAACAAAATGATGGTGAGAAATGCATAAAAAATTACATATTATCAATCCTAGTTAATAATGGATATGCATAAATGTCGAAACTCACGTCACAGTTTAAAAATTTAGTAATCGAGCTAACAAGGCAAGGACTGCTACTAGATACGACCCTTGTTGGACACAGTTCTACTCATGCTTGGGGTATCAGTTATACGGCCAATCCATTCCTTACCCCAAACACGGCGACTATTTGTTATGTGTTATTGTTAATTTATTGTTTATATTTACATGATATACAAAGGATATAAGTATTGAAAGGGCTCGAATTAAGCTTCAGAAAAGGGCGTTTTAACTTGCTTTGGTTTAAACACTACATGTACGCATACAGTATTATCAGTTTTACAGATGGGACAATTAAGAGGTGAATCCAACTTATCGGTCAAGAAATACAATTCATGTATACAGTTATTTACTTTCTAAGTGACATGATATACATCATTGTTTTCATTAGGGTCTGTTTTAATAGATGTGCTACGACAGGCTATTTTGGATCGATCCTAAGAATCTCCCGGTTATCGTCCATGGCATTTCATGGATGATCACCGTGGATTAAGAAGAGGTACCTGCCAATTAAACAATGTGCCATTATCATCAAATCGTGATAGTCTTGTCATGCATAGCATGGAGTGACCTGATATGTTAATATAGTTCCATTCATGGTCAAGTAATGCTTGCGAAATGTCATGACCTATGACCAGAAAATCAGAAGAAAAAAACATTAAACCATACGAAATGTTAATTATTGTGATTTTTGTACGCACTTCCAACTCCTCCACTCACTTTTGTTGCTCCAACGATTGGAAATTCAGTATTCCTTAGTAGAGATGCATAAGTAATAACCAATGGAATTTTCTGTGCAGTAAATTAGTGCCATCCACTGGCCAATGTTCCGCCATTACACCAGCATATATTCCAACGCTATCGCTAACCCTGACACGAATCCCATCCCAGATCGCACTAGTTCACTGTGCGATTAGTTTGAAACATTTCTTGGTTGATATATTATGTATATTGAATAAATCTTAATAAAAAATATTCTTTTAATCTTGTTATACTCTATAGTTTGATCAAGTGACAAATAGTTCAGCAATTTAAAGCCATATTTCTCTGCTTTCCATCATAGACAAAAGGCCAATTTCAAGATGACTAAGCCTCGCCATTACACTTTATACTAGTAAGTATAAGTTGGTCGGCGCAGTGAACTAGCGCGATCCGGGTTAGGATTAGCAATAGCGGTAGAACATATATTGCTGTAATGGCGGTACGGTACATCGGCGGGCGGATCGCAATAGTTCACTGCACCAGTTGGTCTGCAATCAATTTACGATCCTGTAGACTGCTTCAATGACTGAATAGCGAGTTTGGCAAGTTACAGCACAACAGTACGTAATTTCCAAAGGGAGATGCGGTTAATGCCAGGTTGTAAACAAACTCATGACTGTGGCATAATATTTTTAGTTTGTACCATACTTACTTAAAGTACAACGGGGGAGAAAACAAGGAACCAGGAAAGTTGACCTGAGCTGTAGACGACCAGACGAACTAACGCTTATCTGAACACCTCGCTTTGGCGAAACATTAAGACCACGTGGTCTATTATCGCGTATATCATTGGTTTGAGACGTGGACATCCGCCTGCACGTCAATGCCCGCCGTTCGATTACATTTACATACGATTTAGTAGCCGTTCAGTTAAACATTATAAATCGAAACAACACAATCGAATGGAATATCTTTAAAGCGCGGTATTTGATTACTATTTCCGATTAGTCATACGCATTAGCATGAATGATTCATGCATTACGGCTTGTGAAAAATCGACTCACGAGAGTGTTGATCAGCTGTTCCTGACATGATATCACAGGTATATATTCTCGAATCCTTGGTATTCACAGAGGCGTGAATATAATAAAACACCCAAAATTCTATAAGGACGATCGTGATCAAGTATATTTTTTCTAATGTACAATATTTGATGGAAAGGTGATATTAGGCCCACAGGTGGTCCTTGTTCCTTTTGGACGCGAATGCGACAGAACATGGCGGTATAATGGTGGTTCTCTGATGGTTTGGGAGGGCATTCAGCACACATGGTCGTCTCTCTGTGGTTCCCACTGTGGTTCATTACTGGTCTGGGATTGTCGATCATTATGCGACACTAATTGTGGAACGTGCAGGCCATAGTTTTATCCTGATGTACGATAATACCCAGAAACGCAATGTCACCTTGTCCGTAGTTACTACGAGGATCTCAGGTTCGAAAGGATTGGGTTTCACGTTTCCGTATCTAAATCCGATAGAACATGCTTCGCAACATATAGTGATATCAGCTCGACCGAACCATCCAAATACCTTATATGAGCCCCATAATTCTCTTGTCGAGGAATGGGAGCCTATTATTTCCCAAACCGTCTTCTCAAGGTTAGTGTAAAATATGAGGTGTTGTAATGTTTGTGATAAATGCGCGGGGCGGTCATTCTAGGATGTAGGAAAAGTACATTCGCACTGATTTCTCATTTTTAATCTCGCCATTTACATATTTTATTAAATCTGAACAATATTTGTCCCACATTTTGTAGAGTTTTTATCACATTATTCAATATTTTCTAAAAAAAATACTATATATCGTCGGGGTTGGTATTTTGGCTGAATGGCTGCCATAAACAGTCACGGTAAACCGCACCGGAAAGGGTTAATTGTACTTTACTTTTACAAAAATTACATCATTTGACTAGCCTGCCTTTTATGCCTACCCTATCGTATTCTCATTACTTTTATTTGTTCTCAGAAATTTTCTAGTTCATAAAATTGCTCTCTAGTACCACTGAGATCGCTATACACCTTCTGCATCAATCTTCAAACGCCACAAAAGAGCTTGCTTGACGCTTCGGGGTGCTCCAGGTGGGGTCTGTTATTCCGAGAGGACAACAGCGAGATCGCTTATCTTCTGCCTTCAGAAATCGCATTCGTTTCGACCCAAGAAATTTGAGAGGGGTTGTTTTAGCGAAACAGCAGCTCTCATAATAACGATATCATTTAGATGATCGTTTGATGTCAGTTTTACATGGACATATATTAAGTTAAAATTGAGGACCTGTACTGTCGCATTGTTTGAGTTAATACTCGAGTATCAATAAACTCGGTTTACCCAACTTTGTTGTTGTAAACAAATATAAAACCATCGAAACAATCAACTTGACTAAGAGCACCACAGTTTTCCTGGAACAATCGTGATTTTAGTCCAATTTTGAGTAGAATAATTATGCTTAAATCCACGCCTGGTGGGCGATATGTAGCCTGTTTCTGCAGCCAACACTAACTAAATAACCATGTTACATGCGGCTTATAGGTTCAGAGATTACGTAATATCGATATCTCTTTATTAGTTATAAACCACAGGTCAGCGACGCTGCTAAAATGCGGCCTTTCACACGAGAGGTTGCAACTTGCGAGTTCCCGTGTACATTTGTGAAATAGCGACGCATATAATGCGAGACCATTAAGGTGTAGTTTAAAAATGTCACGCGTTACTTCATTTTGCTCTTAATATTTTTATTAATTAGTTTATAATTTTACCATCATATAAGACGCATTACAGTTATTATAATGCCAACAATAAACGAAAATAACACTGAAAACATAGCTGAACATATCTAGACAATATGGTGCTTAAAGAGGACGCCTCGTCCCCTTCTGGCATGTCTTCTATGTTTTTCGTGTTGCTCGTGTGCTTCCAGGGCCCTACTCCGTCATTACCCAAGGAAACAGAGACGATTTTAGACTAAATTGAAGAACCACTACAGTCCTTGGGCCCACCTGGACAATTATTTTTAAGGACCCAAATACGCCATCTTAAAATAACTTAAAAATAACTGAGCAATTCACATTCATCAGCTCAACTTAAAAAAAAAACTGATAAACATTATACTATTATCAACCTACAGGCTTTTTGCTTACCCGACATTAATTAGGTTAGTCTGTATACGGCCCACGCAGTGAACCACCTTGGTTCGACCTATACATACATACGCACATACATCTATACAATTATAGATACAGATACACTTTTTCTGTTTAGTCGGCCATCTAACGCATATTATAATGATGTATTTTCTCCAGTGTCGCCCGGCTATTAGAGAGCGGTATCTTCAAAAATCAAGAATGCACCAGATACGCCATTTGGCACCCAACAGCCACTGTCGTGCCGTTCTGTGACAGAGTTACTTGCCCTTTGTCAGCATCAATAGAAAAAATGTCCGCATTCCCAACTCTCACTTTTCCGCTTTCATAATCTCCATACACGGGTATTTTTCTCGGTCCGGCGATGGGATCTTCATATCGTAGCAAACACACCTGCGCAGCATCTGAAAAAAAAATTACTGACATACAGGGTTTTTAAAGTTTTTTTGGTCAATGCAAGGTACACCCACCTATTTACCGAATTATATAAAATTTGTGAAAATCTTTTGACGCGGGAAATCCGCGTGGCTGCCTTGCCCTAGATTCTCACCAATCTCCTTAAATTTCTTTCCCTAAATCTATTTGATTTTCTTGTTGTGATGCTAAAGGAGTGACCTCTCATCTCTTTTGGTCTAGTCTTCTCTGTTTTTCGGGTTGCTGATGTGCTTCTGGAGCCCCTAACCTTTCATTACCCACGGAAGCAGAAACATTAGACTGAACTCAAGGAGGACCACCATTGTCATTAGGATCATCAGGACAATTATTTTTAAGGACCGAAATACGCCAACCATCTCAAAATGACTTAAAAATGACTGAGCAATTCAGACACATCAGCTTAACTTTTCAAAAAACTGATAGACATTACGCTATCACCGACCTATATGTTTTTACCTGACATGGTTATTAGTTAGGTCAGTCTTTATAGGGCCAACAATGGCCCACGCAGCGAACCATCTTGGTTCGACCTATATATATATACATACAGTTTTTTCCTCATGAAATCATTAAAATGTGTTTGGTGGTAATGACATTTATATTTTTATTTTTTTCGTGATTGTTTTTAGCAACTTGATAATGAATCGGCTAGGTCCTGGTCAACATGTGCAATTATGTGTCCTAGTGATCAGACAGTTGGATATACGAAGGGTCCCGTCCATGTCCCCCGCTTCTCCGTTCTTCTCGCCATTATTGTAATCTCTTGGTCGACGAGGGTCTGGGTTGCACTTGCAGCGGGTTAGTGCAACGGCTCTTTCCCTCCGATGAGGCCGCGCATCGGACGCTGCAGGTGCCAACACGTACGGTGTTAGCCCTCATCCCTGCGTACTTAATCACCAGCCTCCACGCGTTTACCGTAGCGTACAAAACTCGCTTTGCAAAACATGCAAACTTTTGGTTTGCATTCGGAAATATGTACTCGGTATTTTGCTTATTATTAAACGATGAAGCAAATTCCGCGACTATAAGACGCTACCACGGATGATAGCAGATTTGCGAGTAAATACGTCTGTATATACAACAGGCGGTAGCACGTTGGTTGAGAAAGACCTTTTATAGCACGATCTTCCGCCATCATACGGCGGACGACGTGTGGGGGAGTATCGCCGTCCAGTATCCGAATGGTCATGTCGAAGTGACCATTCGACGGTTGCGGGTTCACGAACTGTACTTCTATATGCGGCTGCGATAACAAAGCAAAGTCAATCTGGAACTAACAGTAATTATATAGCATTGAATATTGTGAGAGTTGTACATTTCATGATAAAACACTAAATAATACAGACACAACAGTGAATCATTTAAATAATTAATCAATAATGAGGTAAAAAATGCGTAAGCAACAATCATTCATATTATGATATAAAGCAAGATAAAAATTAATGAAGGAAAAACAGACGATGCAAGAATAACAGCCTCAACTAAAAGATATAAAGTGTATTTTCACGTCTAGAAATTAGCCAGAGTATATAATTATACATCTAACTATCTTACTACAGAGGGGGGTGGGTAATGTAGGGACAGGGAGAAATATAAAGATATTCATCATTAATAAACGACATACACTTATACTTATGTTTATGTATTGCATTACAAATTACCGCGAACACTATATTACCGTCATCTTCATATTTTTACGTTTTAAATTCATGTCAGTGACCTATCTTAGCATTGACGAGGCTAGACCACCTTTGGTGATCCACAGCAAATTCCATCTAAAACAGAAGTTCCAAGCTGGACTCCTGATTGGTGGCAATGAGTATCTAACTAACTTATTTGAATATTGTATATTCGTATTCTGAATCTTGGATGGAAAGAAATGCACAGACGATACTTCTGAAGATCCAGAAAATCCAAAAATGCACAGAAAGTCCTATAATAGTTATAGGTTTTTTGTGCATTTCTCTTCGGCTATTCAAAGAACCACATTGGCTACCCCCATTAACATCACGTTAATCTTGGATGATCTGTCTTTTACGGGATTTAGAGCAAATTCACACTGTCATAGCAACGTCAAATACATGTAAATTATTTATCAACAGTGCTCTATGTATTAATTAAACTCATTTTATGGCACTTCATACGACGATCCTGAACTCACAACCGAGGAAAATGAGATAAACGGTTGCCCGGGACAACAATCCTCCTGGATCTTGGCTTCCGCGCTGTCTGTGAACTTGACCTGAACTACATCCAGCTGCAGACGTACAGCAAATGATTTGAAAATGAAATATATTTGATTTCAAGTGCAGTGCATTAATAACATTGCTAATATTCTACATCAATAAAAAACACAGACTATCGACCCATAGTCACCTATGTCACCCTTGTATAGGGTAGCGCATAACTTTTTTTCATAAGTATTTCATAGTATATTTATAGTGCCCTTTTAACACATGGATATTAAAAACATTTTACGATATATATACGGTATATATGAGAATATAATACGGTTATATGAATACAGTTCGCGATATATATATATGAGAACAGTTCATATGAAAAATGTTACATATCGATTTTTTAGAAACAAAAATAATTCACATTTTTTAAAATCATATATTGTAAAGGAACATTAGCGTGGAATTGTTACATCACCCGTTTTAGCCATCGTGACATGCGATGAAAATAATTAGGTATCAAGTAAATCGGATATTTTGCCACATCTAAAACGTGGAAAATGTCAAAAAGTGGATATATAGCGTCTTGTGGACAAACTGTTCATGTATTCATACTGGAGTAGCCGTGTTAGTTTTGAAGATAAAAGGTGGCAATGCCTTTAGAGACTAACATGACATGTATTGCACAAGCTTTCGAATTTGAATAATCTTTTTCAAGTGATCGCAAAAAATGCTTCTCTAACCATGTCGATAAATTGGTTACTGGGCAGTAACGTTGTATCATAACCATTCCAGCAATAACCTACACAACACAGCACCGGACCGGTTATCTGGACGTCGTGGATTCGAGTCCATCCGAGGTGTAAGGGGGTTTCTTTCTGTGCATTTATCTCCAGTTATTCAAAGAAGCACATTGCCTACCTCATTAACTACACAACGGGCTATTCATACAGACACACAGCATACAGCATTTTGAACCGTATTCCGTGTGTTTCTAGTTAATCGTGATAACTATTAATTTGTAAAGCGTCTTTGATAGCCATGTGTTAAAAGGGCACTATAAATCAATAAAATTTCATTTCATTTCATCAATAAAATTTCATTTCATCAATAAAATTTCATTTCATTTCATCAATAAAATTTCATTTCATTTCATCAATAAAATATCATTTCATACAGTATGACATACAGAAGTATGATACACATAAGAATGGTTGGACAGAATAGTTAGGTGTCTATTTCAAAAGACTCCTTGCAGAACATGTTGACGTGAAGACACCTCAATGTCACCTAAAAGCATGAGGTTCTATACAAGCCGGATAGAATTTGCAGTCCCGGAATCCGCGACTTTCACAGACATCTAATGTACTCACACCGAGGGTGTGCGCCAAGTAGTCCATGTTCTGTTCCAGGATGGACTTTTCGTCGAACTCTTTCGTGAGGTTCAATGCTCGTTCTCCGTGCTTCTGAACGTTCTCCTAAAAACAAGAAATATATTCTTCGTACAACGGAGGCCGTATCAGGTGATATTTCTTGCGATGATCCCGAGCGTTTCTTGTACTGTATGTATTCTTGTGAAAATTTCTTAACCCGTCTATAACTATTGTTAAAAGTAAGTCCTCTTACTGTGATAAATCTATGTGATGACCGCTCGGTGTGATGAATCAATGTGATGACCACTTGGTGTAATAAAGCAATGTGATGACTGCTCGGTGTGATAAACCAATGTGATGACTATGACTGCTCGGTGTGGTGAATCAATGCGATGTTGGCTTGGTGTGATGAATCAATGTGATGACCACTCGGTGTGATAAATCAATGTGATGACTGCTATGTGTGATAAATCAATGTGATGACTGCTCGGTGTGATAAACCAATGTGATGACTATGACTGCTCGGTGTGGTGAATCAATGCGATGTCTGCTTGGTGCGATAAATCAATGTGATGACCACTCGGTGTGATGAATCAATGTGATGACTACTCAGTGTGATAAACCAATGTCATGCCCGCTCGGTGTGATAAATCAATGCGATTACTACTTGGTGTGATAAATCAATGTGATGAGCGCCTGGGTGATAAATCAATGTGATGACCACTTGCTACGAGCGGAAAATGGCTCCATTGCATATATTTGAAGCTTATTGCGATATGGCAGTAGGGTATGTAGCTTGGTTTGGATGCGCCGTAGCTCTCAATCAATTTATAGAAACTGTTGTTTGCCTGGAAAAATTTACGGGCACGCTTGTTCGTGAAGAATATAAGGGTTCTCGTGCTCCTTACGGACTCTAATTTCAGTTCTCCCTAACGAACATTTGAGCACTCTTACTCTAGTTTTGGCCAGGAATATAGAGGCATTCCCTTTTTTAAAGAATATCTAAGAATTCTTGTTCTTCTTCCTGAATATTTTGGTAGTCTAGTTCTCCTTAAACATACACGCATTCTTGTGGGCCGTAATGAACATGAACTTCTGGCTCTCCTTCATGAATATTACAATTCTGATTCTACCGAGTGAATTGAGCCTAGCAAACATTTCTGTAAAGTGGTATAAGCATAAAGATAGATAGTCAAATTAAATGATAAACTTTAAATAATATATGGACTTATGAACATACAAATTCCATTTATACAAGCTGTCATTCACTCGTTTCACCGAGAATGCATGAAACAACAAAAATGTCCCAATTCATTGCAAGTTTAGTCTACACAAATGATGATACCTTTGCTATTTGAACGAATGGCATGAGTTTCTTCATGTACTTCTTGAGGTCGGCCTGATCCTTGAAGTGGGTCGAGATGACCTTGTTGTCGGGAAAATACCCGCCATTTGACTGGATAAAAATGTTACAGAATACTTTCTAGGCGCATACAGGAGTAAGCTGCTTTCAAAAATGTTTATATTTAAAATCATAATTTTTACCTAGACAAAAACAGATGTACTCACAAGACACTGATATATTATGTCACAGATCCATTTTATTGGGGGGTCGGGGCGGAAACCCCCTTAACCCAATCTGCCCGTAGGGGTCTGCGTAGCCTTTACAGTGTGGTGATATATGGACCTATACCTGTGACACGGAGGTATTTGAATGTTCTGTGGCACTCACCTCTTCGTATCTCATCATCCCACTGTAAATAATCATCAACTATGGCATATTTTGTGGAGTGTGCGAGATGTGTAGCCTGTCTGTGGGTGTTTAGAACCAGGGGCGTGAATGGACGAAGGTCAAAGACAAATGACAAAAATCCGTGATTTTTCAGTGTGGTGTTTTTCCCACCCTTATAAGGGCGGCTAATCCGTTTGTCATGTTTACCTCATGACCAGTTTTGTAAAGGGCCAAGAATGAATACAGAGGAGGAAGGCGGAGGGAGGGGGGCCAAGGATTATCAACTAATCTCGGGTCAATAAAGACTACTATACCGGTAATAACATACTTGATAGGAAAATACTGTTTGAAGGCTAAATGGCGTCCAAGATGGAAGGGATAAGGATAATAGCTATACAGAGAGAAGCGCGAAAAAAAATGAAAACGTATGTGACAGAGAATATAATGTGGCATAGAACCGATTGTAATAAATGGACTAAAATAGAGCTTTATATACTGACGTCATACAGAGCTTTAAGCGATGAGAGGACACTCTGCTGCCAGGGAGGGTAGGTCTTGGCCACCCAGATACACCCATGCGTCGGCTGCTCTACCTTTTTCGTCTGCAATGGTAATAGACAGTCGAGAAAGCGTCGACCAATCACGACTGATAGAAATCACTGGCTGCGGAATTCGCTTTTCTGACACGAAAAAAGCCAGTGTGGCATCCTGCACAGATTTCCAAATGTCGCTCGAAAAAGGACACCTCTGCAACAGGCTTAGGGGGGTCACAAATATCTCCGCTTCACATTCCCATTACGTTTTTAGCCGCGTTGTCGCTAATAAACTTCACTAGCAGGTACTCAAGGCTAACTCGACAGAAGCAAGCGCCACCCAATGAGATAAAAATGAACATTGCTCCTGGATTCAAACCCTCCACCATCTGGTATTGATGTCGGTGCACGAACACCGACGGGTCCTGCTCCTTTGCTGCGCTCTCTTCGGATCATTCCATCCGATTAAAGATGTTAGATTAAAATAAAATTCACAATCACAGTAGCAATAAAATAACCGATGGATACCATATTAAAAATTCTTCCTTAGCCCCTGAGATCAATCATGATAAGTCACCTAGTAAGCGTTGCTAAACAAATATGTTTTAAGCGTGTTTTTAAATAAGGAAAGTGATGATATGGATTTAATATCGGCAGGGAGGCTACCCTTCCTCCCTCTCCATCATATTTATCCCAATGCAAATTACCCCGATAAACAAATCATGAATGGCAGATAAGCAATGTTCGGTTTTGCCAAAACAAGTGACGGGAAACGATACAAATGCGTTATATTAGATTAATTTTCACACACAAATAACAATAAGCGAAACGCGCGCGACATATGATCCAGCAGGTGACAATGAAGAAGATGTAAAACCTGGTAACAAGACGCCATTAAATTATATACTCATCTCATACAGACTTAATGCAACGGACACAATGGAATATACTGTTCACTGCAGATTACATAATGTTATATCTAACGATGTAAAAGAATTATCATGCAAATTGATTTGTGGATTTATTTAATAACCACGGTTTTATCTACATCCTGTTTGGCCAAGGGAGGCAGTGATTTAATAGAGATGATGAACAATCTCATATTTTATTGCATAAAATGATGCAATGGCAAGATAACAAAAATATTCGATTCCTACATCCACAGACTGACTGGATATTAGCAATTTGTTAGTCATTTGATTCATTACGATACAACGGTGAGTATTTTATTTATCCACCTATCATTTATAGGCATCTTTCGGCCAGCGATTGGAATCGTCGTGTGGGGAGTGAGTAATGGCGTGAAAATAACGGGAATGCCGATGATGCTCGTGGGGCGGCGGTTAGAAACGCCGGTTTTCCTGGGAGCGGTTGCAATTGGGAATTCCCAACCAAGACTGGGGGATTTTTCCAGCATTTTACGAGGGATCTTTGGGTAATTTCTTGAGGGTATAATGGAGCAACTTGACTCACATTAATCATTGTCCTGCTAGCTTGTGCTATGAGAAATGAATTGAGTAAGGCTAGGACATGAGGTCATAAAGTAGCGCTAAAACCTCGCCACTTACCTTGTTTGCGACCTCGCTATCCAAAATTCATGTCCACGTTTCAAGGATTTATTTAATACCCAAAGTGAATCATGCAAAAAAGGGGTGAATAATCTAAAAAGGGGTGAATAATCTAAAAAGGAGTGAATAATCTAAAAAGGGGTGAATAATCTAAAAAGCGATATGCTATATATATATTTGCTAAATCTCTAAAACAAACAGATACGATTATTGGGTACAACTCGGAATTAGAAGGCCGAAAAAAATTACTCACACTCGTCCACCGACGATTATATCTTCGTTATTACAGTGTAGCGACACTTCAGTCGGATGTTCACCAGCTGCGACACACAATTAAGTGTCAAGGTCGCTACTACAGTCACCCGTGAGACACTCGGTCAAAAGGTCGCTTCCATACGGCGTCGGATATTCGAGGAACTCAGAGTCACTTTCGAAAGTGAAAAATTACTTAATCCTACGGAGGGCGGCGGGCGAACTGACACGTAATATATTTCTTCTACTTCTTGGACCTCGAGTCGGGCGATAGGGGCACGATGCAGAATGAAAACAGACGGGCGTCGTGCCATGAAGATGAATGTGTCGTTGCAGCATGCATTATGTATGATAGTCTGAGATATTGAGAGTAATCAGATTTTCTTACATCTGCGGTTGGACCCGCCCGGTTAGTCGGAGGCCTATAAGGACAGTTTATGAATGAAACAGTGAGGGGCATTGTGGTAGCAGACGGAAAGACGATACTCAATCAAGTTACCATCAAAATTTTAATTGCTTTTCTAAAAGACCTCAGTACGTTAAAGATATGATTCTCTTTGTCCATCCGTTTTGGTTCCTTTGAAGAAGCAATCCAGAGAGCGAAATGCAATGAGATTTGCTTCCTGTTTGTAGAGAGATGCGTGAAAAATAGGAATCTGATTGCGGATGTAGTATCTTGATTTGTTTTCATCAACACACTGTCAGTCACAAAAAGAAAGAGCCCAATTGAGAGTGCACTGTACTACATACAGAAATTGGGGGGTTTGAATTCCCTGAAAAAATTAACTTAGTTGTCCCTTTGCACAGGTGAGCAACATATTTTAAGTACACTATTAACCCAAGTGGTGCAATTTATTTGTGATAAAGTTTGTATGTACATGAAAGTGACAAGTTAATAGCTAACTGGTGGTCAATACAGAGAAAATCTATCCACTGACTTGTTTTAAATAGTATTTTGCAAGTCGCATTCATGTAGAGTCCACCGCTGAAATAAAAAGTTAGGTCTCGATCCTAACCATGTATTAAACATGATAGATTAGAAAAGCAACCACAATCTATGTAACAAAACACCAAAGATTTTTATACTCTTGACAATCAACAGTATTACCATACAATAAACTTAGCAATTATTAATATACGTATATGGACTTTGTAGTCTGGAAATGCAACCATAATATATGTAACCATGAAACAGACTTCTTTGTCCAGAAATGCAACCATAATATATGTAACCATGCAACAGACTTCTTTGTCCAGAAATGCAACCATAATATATGTAACCATGGAATAGACTTCTTTGTCCAGAAATGCAACCATAATATATGTAAACCATGGAATACACTTCTTTGTTCAGAAATGCAACCATATTACATGTAACCATGAATCAGACTTCTTTGTTCGGAAATGCAAGCAATAATTTTCGCACCTAAAAACTGATTTTCGAGATAAATTAGTTGAAAATGGTTGAACTTGATCGTTGATATTCAAAGAATAAAAAAATTACCCAGAGTTATAATGTCCAGAAGAAAAATATCCATTACAGGCAAGTTTTTGCCACGGAAAGCAGAAAATCAGTGTTCACTAACGATAGATGTTTGGAAATAATTCAACCATGGACAATAGTGAGCAATCAAATATAAATCCAAGACAAAGACTGTTACACTAACCTCTAGCTATAGGTATCTAGGTCATTTGCGAATATGTTTACGGAGAAAATGAGGAACTTCTAAAGGTCATGCAGTACAAGATGAGTTAATACCTGTCGTTACCTCCCTGTATAATCCAAAGCGATGAAGACGAATGCGTTCGTGCTACGAGATCTGTCTACAGGGAACGGAATTACCTGACAATCGGAATCAATCCCGGAGGGAGGGAAGCGACACAATCGAGTTGCTCTGAATGACGTTGCTCGTATTTAGTGTCAGTTATGTGTGTTTATTGATTTAATGCAAAAATACTAGGGGGAGGGTGTATAGCTAAAATAGCGTACGCGCAGAAGATGCGTGAAGAAAACCTTATAAGCTATGTTATAATGTTATATGTGGGCGCAGGTGATTTTTTTGGTGATACTGTGTATTTGTATTTGTATCTTATAGTAAGCTTACGTCCCCGGCATAAATGCTCTCAGTAAATTTATTTCGGGAAGGTATTTCATTGTGATTGACATTTAAGAATGCCTCTCGCAGAAATGCATCAAGAAGCTGTAACGTTATCAAACTGCCAACTTGTTGAAGTATGGAGAACAAATCAATATTCGCAGTGGTTGGGATAACCGGAGTAAACATTTAAACAGAGTTGACGTAACCTTATGATAATCGCGATGAGCAAACATTTCCTAAATTAATAACTACGATATGAAATCATAACAGAAATAAATTTCAATGACATGCTTTTTGAATCCCTACTGTGTGACTTGTAAATGACTTTTTCGCTACCAAACAAACTGATGTCACATTTTATGCCTGTGCAACTGATGTTATTTTCCGTAATGTTTACTTTATTAGGTAATGATAACATTTTACTCTCTATAGTCGAAAACAGTCCATTTTCGGGCTGAGCTTTAATGCTTAATTTCTATAAATGGTCTTAAGCAAAAGACTTGATACCAGGGTGTCATGTACCACATGTAGAGGTGTGGGTTGCCGTGTTAGCCATGTCGTAAATATGAAAATATAAAGGTAACACCTTGTTGACTAACTATTATAAGGATTAACACAAGCTTTACTTGATATACGAAAGCTTGTGTTAATCCTTATATAGTTAGTCAACAAGGTGTTACTTTTGTATTTTCGTATGTACCACATGGTACACACCATGATGAATGAAAAACATCCTGCCACATCTGTGGGAAGGAATTACCAAGAGAAGCAGTTGAAATTGACAAACTCAAAATACGTTACGATTGATACAACTATAATTATACATTTATCACATAGCCGTAGAGTAAAGGTACCCACTAAACTGAGTTTTGCGAAATGTATGGCCTGCTGTGAATATGTTGCATCAATCGTGACTGTGTGAAGCATCATGTAAAGTAATGTTTGAAGCAACGTGTGAAGCAACGTATGAAGCAATGTGTAAAGCAACGTATGAAGCAATATATGAAGCAACGTGTGAAGCAACATGTGAAGCAACATATGAAGCAACGTGTGAAGCAACGTGTGAAGCCATGTGTGAAGCAACGTGTGAAGCAACGTGTGAAGCAACATATGAAGCAACATGTGAAGCAACATATGAAGCAACATATGAAGCAACGTGTGAAACAACATGTGAAGCAACATATGAAGCAACATATGAAGCAACATATGAAGCAACGTGTGAAGCAACATGTGAAGCAATGTGTGAAGCAATGTGTGAAGCAACATGTGAAGCAACATGTGAAGCAACATGTGAAGCAATGTGTGAAGCAATGTGTGAAGCAACGTATGAAGCAACGTGTGAAGCAACGTGTGAAGCAACGTGTGAAGCAACGTGTGAAGCAACGTATGAAGCAACGTATGAAGCAACATATGAAGCAACATGTGAAGCAGCATGTGAAGCAATGTGTGAAGCAATGTGTGAAGCAACATATGAAGCAATGTGTGAAGCAACATGTGAAGCAACATATGAAGCAACGTGTGAAGCAACGTATGAAGCAACGTATGAAGCAACATATGAAGCAACATATGAAGCAACATGTGAAGCAACATATGAAGCAATGTGTGAAGCAACGTATGAAGCAA
>WURV02152570.1:0-17072 GCA_011762755.2 Epimenia babai
GGTCTGATGCGTCTGATGTAGCGCAGCTGGATGTAACATGAGCGACATACAGAATTAACGTAATCAGAAAAAGAAAGGTTCTTGTCAAAGATGACACCAAATTTCCGGCTGCATCAGACACAAACAGAGATTCAGAGCCGAGAGTGAGTGATACCGAGAGCTGTGGGTTTGACTGCTTGCGTGAAATAACCACCACTTCTGTTTTATCATCATTCAATTTAAAAAGATTCTGTGACATCCACACTTTGACATGGCGCGAGCAGTCAGAGAGACGATTACTGACCACAGAGGCATCAGCGCTGTTGTCGAAGGGAACGTATATAGAAAGTATAGGGACAGATCCAGCATGGCTATGCTGGGTGATGCCAAAAAATACTTATACAGACTGGTTAGTCCAAAATACATTGTACTGATTAAAACCAATCCCTCAAAGAAATTGATATTAGATATGAAGCACGTAATATTATACGACGCCGTAAAACATGCAAAAATATAATAGATTCATATAGACTTCAAAGTTGTGTTCTATTGACAACTGAAATACTTTATTATACGACAAACTTTTGACAGCTTCCCGAGTTTGGCGCCTTTACAACTGAATAACTCACGAAGTTTGATGCAATTGTGATGTAACGTCACGACTTGACTATTGCAATAGTTTACTTGTTGGCACCAAGTCACGTCTGGTGGATAGGTAAACTCGCGTACAAAACGCAGCTTGTCGGGTGTTAATAAGGGAAAAGGCGATGTTTTGGTGCTACTTTATAATCAAATGTCAGTGTTGTGAAAAAACAACGTACATTGGTTACCCATACATAAAGCCGCTCCAACATTATGGAATAATTAATAAGAAACCAGCTTGTTGGGTGATTGTGAAACAACGTAAATTTTGTCGGATCACTCCTTTTCTCATAGCGCTACATTGGTTACAAATACGTAAACGTTTTGAGTTCAAAATTCTTGTATTTGTATTTCTGTGTGTCCACAACAAAGCCCGCGTTTACCTAAATGACTTGGCGCCATTCCATGTCCCTAACAGGCACCTCCGCTCTAGTGACTCTTTCATGGCTTCGAGTAATCCATGTCGGCTGGTTACGTCTGATAAATCATCTTTCTCCAGCATAGGTCGTACTTTGTGGAATAATTTGCCTCTGGCCATTCGATCACTTACATCATTAACTTGATGGGGCCGTTAAATTAATAAAATTTCATTTCGATTCAACTTCTTTTAAATCACAGCTTAAAACACTTTTATTTTCCGAGGTTCACTCATAGTTTTTTTTTTCATTATTTTTCTCTCAATTTTTCTAAAGCGCATGTGAGAGCAGATTACTTCTGACAATGCGCTATAGAAGCACATTACGTTACATTGAACGGAAGTTTTTGTTTAAGCCAGATATAAGAAAGAAATGTTATTAAGCGTTGATTCAATACAAAAGATACATGAAAAGCGGAGACGACCAGCAAAATGAAGGTAATAGAGGAGTTGGTAAACGGCGCTAGAGAGTTTACAACCAGTGAACTGAAGCAAGCTTTCCCCCAAACACAAAACAGAACATATTACCTTAATACCCATGGGGGATTCCCCAGTTTTGCGGTAGACTATCAAATTTCACTCCGTTATGCAATTTCGATAGTGCGCTCGGGTCATTCTAATTATATCCCTTCCGCGAATATCCCCAAGTCAAATAATACCTGTTATGTCCCCTTCATTTTGATTTATCGTGTAACGACATCAATTTGTTCTCTCTATATCTTAATTCAGAGTTTATTGAAAGAAAGAAGACATCTAGGCCTGAACCTGAATGGGTTCATAGGCCCACACAATACAGATAACATGGAAGGACTCCATGAGTCAGTGCCCCTTCAAACCCCCCGCACATGTCCTAACCCAAACCCTAACGTTAATGGAGAAAATATTGGGGGTATAACAGGAAAAAAATACTGGTAATATAACGGGAACAAAATTGTTATCTTAAGAGTGGGGGATATAGTTGGAAGGGATATAACAGGAAGACCCCGTGCGGATCCGTACTTACACATAGATGTGCATTGCGAAATCCGGATAGATGTTATATTTGGTCATGTATGGTAGTAAAATTTAACAAACTGCGGTGAATTGCACGTATGATGATAACTAGCGTAGTCTATGGGAAATGTCATCGATGCCGCTTTTAATGTCCGACTGGGATTAGCTCCCTTGAACCGTTTATTCGAGAAGATGGTCTTGACGGCTATTAATAGTATGAGAAAATAAAAAAGCTTAATTTGGCGTAAACTAAAGAGCACGCACAGAAGTATATGCGAGAATGAGGCACGTCGAATAAGTACGTGGACGCTTATCCAAATGACTAATGACTATTAATTTTGGTCATTCGGTAGGATGACGCTGAAAATTTTCTATTATCATACAGTACAGAAGTGACACTGCTTCTAAAAGCGGCACACAGTGTAGAGTGATGTGCAGGACTGATGGTCGCGAACAGAACGACCGGGCGGCATCAGGTGTAGTCGTACACGTGTCCCCTCACATTGATGTTTGTTGCTCGTGTCCCCTCACATTTATGTTTGTTGCTGTACATCTCTTGGGAAATCAACAAGTGTATTTGACGCAGAGATTTAATTGAATTATTCATTTATTCATTCCACAAAATGTCCTAATATTTACACATATACGATACATGACAATAATAGTTAATGAAGACATCCGCATTTCTTTGGTAAAATGTAAAAAATGGAAAATGCGAGGTTTTGGTGCTACTTTATATGTACTATGTACAATAAAATACAACATGGTAGGAAATAGAATTTAATTACACAACGCCATATTAATGCACAGTAAACAGTAAAAAGATGAATAGGAAGAAAAATGTACCATATCATAGTACCAAGTACATATTGTGATGAATACGATATAAACATTAAACAAGAATAACAAATAAGGACATGTTAATATCTAGTGATACGAGGTGAGGCAAAAATGAGTTATATTTTGGAAAATAATGTTATCCTAAAATGAGTGAAAGGTAACGAACATTTATAGACCGCACGAATCAGCCAATAAAGGCCCTCGGATGCGTTTACAATGAAATGCTTTTTGGCAGCTATTCAACGCATAAACAATACCTTCGACACTCGCATATCACCACGCCACGGATAGTATCGACTATGTACCCACTTTGGAGACGGATTTGCTCTTGCAATGGAGGACATATGGTACCTATTGTTAAAACAGTTGTGGAAAGTGAAGAGTATTATAGCTATCGACAAAGGAAATGGAGATGTGTGGAATAAACATCAGACCTGCCAAAATAAGTCATTTAATTTTATTATGGCGCAATAAATGGGGCATAAACCACCCTCTATAATCGTATATTATATATTAATGTTGGTAGTATGCAACAAATTTAGGTAGAAGTAAGTTTATAAACGTTGTGAGAACGGTTATGTTAGGTTACTGTGGGCAAACTTAATACATACTCCGTAACGATAAGGGAGATAACTCTTTGTTTACAAATGGCCGCTCGTGCTGGAATGAGTCTAAATAGAGACATGGAGTTGACTTATTGATACATTGACTTCTTAATATGCATTGTGCCGACACAGTACGGTTTTCAGGCATCACACACAGCGCCGCGGATGATGTAGACGCATTTGTAGAGTATTCTCGGTATGTTATTTACCATATTCCTCACTTATATAAAATTCCACCCGATAGACTAACCGTGCATTGGACACTGCACTCAATTGCGATTATGTGCTTTTAAATTAATATATACGGATGGAGTATAAGATACAAAGGTATCTGCATTCGAACAACAGTTCCGCAAGTAGGGGGCCAGTGGAATCAAAGTCTAATGGTTTAGCCAGTGGCTTATCTACTCTCATGTTGTTTCAGTTGTTAAACTAAATACCGACTTAAAATCTATCATGCAGACAGCAGACAGAATTATTGACAGTATAAGTAGTTAGTAGACAGTTTTATTTGGATGTGAAACTTATGCATTTACTCATTGACTGAAAAATAAATACCGTCTTACATAAATGTAGCTACGAAAATACAAAGGTAACACCTTGTTGACTTACTATATAAGGATTAACACAAGCTTTCGTATATCAAGTATACTTCATCAGGTGCAATCTAACACGGCAATCCACACCTCTATGATAAATGTAGCTGTCTATTGTCTAATGTTGAAGAGGAGTGTGTTATTTTGAAATGAAATGAAATGATGAAATAAAATTTTATTGATTTATAATGCCCTTTTACCACATGGCTATCAAACTCACATTTTAACCCATGGCTATCAAAGACACATTTTAATGATGAATAAATATTTATTTATTATATTATTGTACATTTTGTTGGTACATTTCATCCATCATCTTTTTTCTGTTCCCTTCCTGTCACATTTCATCCCAATTTTCACCTGTCCATCATTCCACCGTATAGGTCCATTTTTGCCAGGAGGACCCTGACGCTTTCTATCTTTCCCAACTTCTGACTCCATTTTGTGCTATGTCAGCGATAATTATGTTCATAATGTCAGGATTGTAGGCGATGATGATGGAGGAACTCCTTTCACTCCCGCCCAATACGAAGAGTACAAGAAACACGTTATCCCAATGGTGAGTATTTCTCATCTCTCCCTTTTATCCAGTCTATCTTTTAAGACTACCAAAGACAATGATTTCCCAAAAAGAGAAAAACCAATAATGACTCACTATAAGTGTTATTACTACCATTGCTTTTTTTACAGATATCGGTAATCTGTATTACAAGAGATTTGCAATTTAAGGAGATCTTCTGAAATATTTCAGGAGATATGCATATAATAACTATGCATGAATGCCATGTTGTAAATTGCTCTACTTGGGATTCTGCAGGCTATTTAACACACTTTAGGAGATTCGCAACTATTTTAGCTTAAATACAAATACACACTTCAAATATCACTGTATTTTCAAAATGGTCCAAAATACGAACACTTCTGCCATGGTTACTCAAAGACCAGTTATCCGTAGGCCGTTGGGTCAGCCCTCACTAGAACCAAGTTTTTTCTGTGTTTCTCTCCTGTAACTATCAAAGGATGTATCATTAAATTCCGGAAAATTCTAGATGGATCTTGCTGTGAATGCGTTTTTTGTAGTTTTTCTTTATTGCTCCCAATATGTGCCCAATTTTTCTTAAGATTTTTTGTATGAACTTATGTCCTTTCAATATATTAAAGTTGAATTTTTCATTCCTGTTTTATGCAATTCTCTAAGGAAATATTGTCTATTGTAGCGGTTGAACAACCGTCTGTATACTTCATGGACCAACCACACTGGGATGGACTGTAAACTGATTGGCCCAGAGACACCATGCTTTTGCAAACATCGGTATAAATAGTGTATAAATGGTGTAAGAACTTCAATTCTTTTGCAACTGTTACTGTAGTTATTGTAGGCCTATTAGCAACTTGTAAGATGCCGATTCTTCAGGGAAGCAGATTGCGAGGCTAAGTCACTTGACTTGTAACCACAAGGTCGCGGGTTCGGAATCGCGTGTGAAGCGGCTTTTCTGTGATGATCTACATCGAGTCATTCATTCCAAATTTCTGGAGTATTTCTTAAGTAGCTAAATCCTAAATATTGTCTTTCACGGATGATGTCCAGGTGTTAAAGGTATTGTACACGTGCTGAATAGCCTCTTCAAACATTCATCGTAAATCTAATCTCAGAGCCTTATTGGCTACAACTTCAAATGTATCAATGCTGTACTTTCATTATTAGGTTTTCCATAATTCTGTGCTGATATTTTACATACGCACGAGTCAATTTTTTCAGATACAAGCAGCACAAGACAGATTTACCGTCTATCCCCACGACGCGTCCCATCGCTGTGCTGTGTTGTGTACGTGGTTGTCAGTGTACGACATATCGGTACATCCCGCTCAGTGGTACCCAGCCATTGAGGTGTAGCGGCTGTAAACACTTCGCTGATGAACACAGTGAGAAACTCCCCAATCCCTGCTCCAAAGGTACGCATAACTTACATGACACCCACCTTAACCAGGGTGCGCGCTCACATTACACATGGTATACGCCTACATTACACATGGTACACGCGCACATTACACATGGTACACACCTGCATTACACATGGTACATGTCCACATTACACACTTGTACATGCCTAAATTACACATGGTACACACCTGCATTACACATGGTATACGCCTACATTACACATGGTACATGCCTACATTACACATGGTACATGCCTACATTACACATGGTACACACCTGCATTACACATGGTATACGCCTACATTACACATGGTACGCGTCCACATTACACATGGTACATGTCCACATTACACATGGTACACGCCCACATTACACATGGTACACGCCCACATGTAACTGGGTACACGCCCACATTACACGCACTATATAATGTATGACAGATCCTGCATAACGACCATTACGTAACATGTACCTCATTGAAGGAATAAATGTCTCAGAAATATTTCAATTATGCACAATTTATCAATTTATTGCATTATTGATCATCGAGTATGTCTTAAATCTAAGGGTTAGATGCACGTACATGTGAGGCTGATGGTAATGCATTGTCTGGGCAATCATCGACCCTTTACAAAACTATCCGATATATCGGGGTTAACATGTTGGATTGGTCAGTCATTTTTTTTGCCCATCACTTTTCGTCGTAGTTTATCACGATAAATCGCTCTTAAAGCATGTTTACACAGTCGAGAGCACTTTATAGAGTATAAAATAACCTATATTATAGATTTATTATCGTATTGTTCGTGGTAAGAAACAGACGAGTCAAACAGTTCGCAGACAAATAACCCTCGTTCACGCACTCATCTGGTTGCGAATGCTCACGGACTGCTTACAAATGCTGCACGCTCCGCTCGTCCGTGATATGTGATGCGGTACACGGGTACACGTCTGTGGTACAATGAGATGACGAGATACTGAAGGGCTGAAGACCACGACAGACACCCCGATTAGCTTCTTATAAAGAGTCACATCTTAGGGGAGAAGCCAATGTATCACTACAGTGCGAGATTTATCGACGTCTTTATACGCCGATTAGATTACGACACTTTGTGTACGGAAGTTGTCTGTCGTATACCGAGCAGGATTCCCACAGGCAACTATGTATGTATGTATTTATTTATAGGCTGATTACCAAATTAATCGTTGGGATGGGCCATCATAGGCCCTTTACAATGCTAGCCTATTAATGTGGTTAACACGACAATCTGATTAGCCTCACTTATTTGGTGTGGGGGAAAACACCTAGTGTGAAAAACCCACCGAGTCTGGGCAGACAATTTACCTTTTTCCATTCACGCCACTGGTTCCAAATGTCTACATATGAACTACATATGTCGCACACTCCGCTAAGTCTATAATAGGTTCGTGTTTATTTACAATGAGATGATGACATAGCGGGGAGGTAAGCGACATAAAGAGCACATATAGAGCATCGGAAGCACAGCAAACGTCAGAGGGAAAAAGCCCAAACAGAACCACACTGCAAGGGTTACCCAGACCCCCACGGGCAATGGTTTTTAAGGCGTTTTCAGCGAGAAAAACGCCACAGTTAGTACACTGGTCAGAGAAGGATTCAAAGTAAAAGGCTCTAACCACTACGCCATCTGCCCCGTTGGTGCATATGAGTGAACTTGTGACGTATAGTCTATGTTTTGTTTATACTTGCCATTTTTATTTTTAATTTTACCATCATTCTGGTTTTGTCGTAGGGTTACAAGCCGTTTTACTCGCAATAGCATTATCGAGAGTTTCTTTTGCTCGCCGATTTGCCCCACGACCTTTCGATTAGTCGTTTATGGCGAAACGCTATCTTTGTTACTCGCAGACGACATTTTCAAGTGGGCGGGACCAAAAGTTGAATCGTGAAGTGGAAACGGACGCGTCGTTCGCGCCAGCGCGTCAGTCTATCAAATCGCAGAAACAGTTCATCGTCAGTGAATAGAATAATTTAGCGCTATTGATGGCCAACTAGGAACCTTAAAAACAGGGTAGATAATCCGCTGTCACATTGCTGCCATGGGCTATTATGTCCCCTTTATTCAATTTTCGTGAAGATTTCCGCATTTGCCCTTTCAACTTCGATCCGACTTTTGGCATTGTTTCCCTTTAAGTCGCGATCTAATCCTATTAAATCGAAATCGGGGCTTGGCTGCGCGCAAACATCTGTTCCGCGGATTACACGCAAATTTTAATAAATAATTAAAACTGTAAAGAGCGTCAACACGGTGGCAAAACCGTCGAGGTCCGCGCAGACAGATCAATTAAATCCTGGCGAGCGGAAGAATTTCACCTATGTGCGGCTTAATTTGTCAAACGAAAATTTAATCGATATTCTTTCTCGGTAAAAATAGAATATACACCGTCCTTAATATTGTTGAACAAAATCACAACTTTGTTGTGACACCTCTAATGTTCACCTCTAACTTTCAATGTCTTCGATTTTGAACCGTATTCCACGTGTTTCTAGTTAATCATAACCATAAATTTGTAAAGTGTCTTTGATAGCCATGTGTTAAAAGGACACTATAAGTCAATAAAATTTCATTTCATTTCATCTCTATTATTACTAAATGGTGAAATCCGTGTATCTTTGTGATAAATATAAATTACCTTTTCAGAGAGTCATAATGATATCGCATTGTCCCGTTCAATACAGTTATAATACATTTGCTTCTTTACATTTGTCGATTTATAACCAAAATTCAGTCAACTAAATTTCGAGACCAGAAAATATAAAGAACCACTTATACCACCGTGATCTTAACTAGGATAGTCAATGTGGTTCTATAAATAGCTGGAGAGAAATGCACAGGAAAAAACCTATACCTGTGATGGGACCTATGTGCATTTCTCTCCACTTATACAACGTAATCCACCGTTGTTATTGTCTCACCGGATATCCCTGCCCAGCTATAAATAAGGATGTATCTATCTGAACATTCTAGAATAAAAAACGACCTATACACCGATACACCTTCTTATTTTTACCGGATATCCGTGTATATGAGGATTTCTCGTTTATATCTCCGAACAATCTACGATCTAATCTGTTTTTTGAAATAGGCTACGTGAATCCGACTTGTTGTTTTAATGATCGTTGCAATTTGTGTTTCACTCTGCCCGCATTCCCCATTTAAATTTAGAAAAATCGTTTGTCGAGATTAAACCGGCCACACTACTAACCTTTAACGCTTATTCTCATTTCCAAAGTTTGTATTTCGGGTGGGGTGGGGGTCTCCCGCGCTATACACCGGGTCCATGAACGTTCAGTAAGTCGGCGCAGTTTCATACGATACTGAACAGCACTCTCAGCACTCCCCACGCTTAGGTCATGTTTAAGGATCGTTTTTTATATTCCACGATCATTCGACAGCCACGATAACCCGGCGACTCATACCGCTGTCCCAGTTATGCAAAAACGTAAGGTCTCCTTTAATGAAGACTGAGTGAATTAAACCGTTTAAGTAACACACTACGCGACCCCTTGGCGTCTGATAGCCTCACGATGAATGGTACAGGATGACCCCACTATCTTATCCTCGTATCGGGATAATTAACTTGCATAATGCATATATATTGCACACGATTACATTATCAACCGTTTATGCTATCCAACTTTATCTGTTCTATATCTTGCAGACGACCTATCTCGACTTATATCACCATTCAGAGTACAATACCCAATTTTTCAAACACACATGATGTATACGATTGACGAAGTAATAATCATAGCGGTATATGCGCGCGAGTGATGGAGAAGAGATATGATCTTATCGAAGCGTCTCTCGCGTTCGTCTTTCTCGCAGTATAAGAGACCGTAGCGCTACCTTTAATTTCGTTTACCGTCTACGCGAATTTGTCGTTAATTGGATTGGATACAGGTAGCATGTGGTAACGGCCATTAAACCCACTAATTAATCCTTTTATTGCATGTTTAATGCGCATTGCGAAATTCGGACGCTTCGACAGCACGCCATGTTGGTAGAGGTAAAATATAGCAGCGATGTTGTAGTTAGTCGTACGTCGTCCCGCCCTACAGTTGCAGTCGCTAAATCTCGAACAACGTCATTGGATTAGCTGCCGTTATTACTCCGCCTTTCTAACGTCAATCAACACCAGCGGTACCCGTAAAAGGCCAACAACTCGAAAACCATCGCCATCGTCGTTATTGGGTACTTAAAGCGGTCGTTAACGCCCTTATTGGTGCGTCCTTGTGGGATTATTGGCTGTATCCAATGAACGGCGGCAGTTGCCTCTAGGCGTCGTTAATTTGATAATCAGCCGTCGCCGCGATCTTGTTATTTCCGCCCTGCCCCTGATTTGTTTGCTTTTATTGCGGCGACACCCCCCTCCCTTCTTGTATCTCACGGACTGTTTGATCGTTTGAGAGTTGCCTCTTACAGTAAGCGACGCACAATACACAATAACTGTGAACTTAACCGCATGCGGTCCCATTCGAACGAGTGTTAGGCCTACGACGGTAAATTCGTTTGCGATAGTTAGCGTTTTGCTACAGCGTTTTAGAGTTTAAAGATCGCCGGTATAGTATATAATAACTGCTAATTCGGGAAAATAATTATGTATTTCTAATGCACGCGAAAATGTTATGACAATAAGTAATATTAGTATCGGAATGGATAAACATACGCCATTGGAAATGTCATCATATTTTTTTGATAGAGATTCTAGGGAGAACGATAGAACGGTAAGTGCGTGCGCGTGCGACGCTAAGCCATGTGACTGCGACAAATTGCATTATTTTAACGCCAGCCCTAACGACGACGACATCGCAACTCGCCGAGAATCGGCCTTAGTCGAAATCGACGTCACGAAAAAATTAACAGACGAAGATGTCACAGACGTCCCGAAGCCTAACAAGTTAGACGTGTCTAGAAAACGTCTTGGCGACGACGTGTCTACTAAACGGCGTCAGCTAGACGAAGGCGTCGTCAAACGACGCAGAAGGAACGAACGCGACGTCACAAAACGACGCGAAAGTGACGACGTCAACGCGAAAATGGTTAGAAACGACGACGTCACCGCGAAAATGGTTAGAAATGACGACGCGAGCGAAAGAGTGACATCGTCGGAGGCGACGTTTAATGACTACGATCCGGTTTCGGATCCGGAATCTAACCACTGCGAATCCAGGATTGTCGTACAGTCCAGAGATCATTTGTCGCCTGTGAAACTGTCGTGTTGTCGTCCAGCGAACGTCGCTCCGTGTCGGCCATCGTTCCTTATTACGGACATACTCGGCGACAAACACCCAGATAAACAACCATCACGTGACATACCTGGACGAGTTCACAAATCCTTCACATCGTCATCATCTTCGTCTCTCTCTCCATCTCTGTCTCCGTCGCCCGACTCAGCGTCTCTCGCGCGTCACGGCGTACGGCAATTTCCCGCTCCGACATCACCCCAATCTGATCACGGTAAGTGCCTTTGTGAATTCAAGGTTATTTGAATTTTTGTATCTTTTGATATACAATACTTGTCGAAACAATACGAGAATACAACGGTAACACCTTGTTAACTAACTATATAAGGATTAACACAAGCTTTCTCATATCAAGTATACTTCATCAGGTGCAATGATGTACGAAACCTTGTGTTAATCCTTATATAGTTACTCAACAAGGTGTTACCTGTGTATTCTCGTGTTTACGACATGGCTAACACGGCAACCCACACCTCTATGTTTGTCGAAACAATTTCAGATTTATTTTATAATTTTCGCCGCCAGCAAGCTGTTAGTTCAATCAATGTTGCCATAAGTCCGGGTACTCGGTATAATACCGAGGCGAAAAAAAAACGCTGGGCACCGCTCCATGTTTGATAGCCAGGGCAGTTACAGAGGAGGCGAGCTCAGGATGAAATGTCTACTACATTTTCAATCGTCACTTCGCAAACTTGCTCTAGCCCCTCTAACCCACCATAGAGCACAAAAGAAAAAGATTTAGTTCAACTTTAGTCATGGTGGTATATGTCTGTCCCACTTAAAATACTGAATACCCCATCATATCCGCATTAAAGTAACTAGAAGCCACGCCAATACACTTAATATTCGTGCACGGAAATCATATTTATTTCACATCGTGGACGGCCCGGAGAAAAGTTTTGGTGTCATCATCCAATATATTAATCGTCTTTATACATAATACTTTTTACTGGATCTCGATATTTTTCCCGTCATAAGTGTCTTCATTCATTGGATCAAATGAGGTGTCCCTCAATCCCGCTTGTTTTAGCCAAGTGTGTTGATGACCTTTTGTTTCAGTGGTATTGTTTGTAGCTTTCTCTAGTGCAATTTTAGCCGATGTATCGTCTGGTTGTCTAATTAAATGTTCTATCTAATTCATACGTTGCTATTTTATCATTTCTCTCCGTGGTCTTTGTTCTGTGTATTCGTATAACCTTGAGTTTGATAGGCTATAATTTGGGGTTATTGAACAATAATAGCTCTGCGGATTCGAATACAATATGTGAATCAAACAGAAATAAAAGTAAGTCGTACGATGACGGCCGGTAGATCAGAGGAAACAGAAACGAACTCGCCATGACAAAACCCGCTTTATTTAAGGAAAGATAACCTCGTGGTAATTTAATGACTATTGAAATAATAATAGCGCCATGTGTACGGACAAATTAAAGTATAAATTGTAGACGAAGAAAAATTTATCGAAACACGAGTTTATCGGATACACAAGATGACTGTACTCAATGCGATATAATCATAAGAAAAACGTAGATGGTTTAGTTGAGAAAATAACTACGTACAAATATTTGCTTTTTTTATCCATTCGACCTAAAGATTTATGTTTAAAAACCCATATCAAACGTGTCAAATGGTTTATCAAAAATATATCCGCTTTACACGCTTTATGTCGCGCAAGACAGCGCTGCCGGGGAGTCTGCGCATTTCCCTTAAAAATATCGTCTTCGATTCTAGTAATCACATCCTTATCTCTTAAACCGCAAACGTTTTTCCAACTTAAATATGTACACGACACGTTATACCACATGGCGTGTTCCGAAGTTCGAAGTAATGACCTCCAAAAATAATAGTAATGGTTATATTTAACGGTTATATGCAAAAATATTTCAGTAAACGCGAGAGCGCAGTGAAATAAACTTCTATCGGTTGAATAAATAAGTTACGCTTTATAATTTCACCTTCATCCCCGATTAAGCATATTTTCTACTCTGAAGAAACTTGTGATTATTCTATAAAAAATGGGCGAGGTTTTGGTGCTACTTTATAATTAAATGTCAGTCGCACGTAGAACATTGCCCTGTTACATCACGAAGATATTCCACGACAAATCTTTCTCAATATTCAAGCACGAAAATCTTTCTTATTTCCTACGCGAAAGGCGCGCGAAAATATCCCAGGTTTGTGCTGGTTCGAACTCGCAACCTCTCGCATGAAAGGCAGCGCTTCTAGCCACTACACCAATGCGCTACCTTCAATGACCACTCCATTACTGAGAGAGTTTTTCACCAGACTAACACTACCATCATCCTTTTACGCTTACATTTTCTCGAATAATAGATTTTAAATGTGGTAACAGAATTTATTTCATAGAAAATAATTTGAAATATTTCAGGATAGTGTGTTTTGCATAAGCGCTGCCCACGAGCTAAATACGGCCTATTTATTCAAAATTTTGGCCCCGAAGTAAATGTTGCAAATTTCTTCAGAAAAGTGTTTCAGAGCTAAGTACGGCCCATTTCAACAAATGTGCTATCCCTCAACTAAATTGGGCCCACTTCTTCAAAAATGCGGCCCGCGGCATATTCATTCGCTAAAATAAGTTGTTACTACATTGCGGCCCTTAAATCTAATATGCGTTTACTATAAGGATTCAGCTTAATATCAGTATATTGTGTAGGGTCAAGCAGATCTACAATACAATGGGCTTTTAGACCAACTAATAACAAGCCTCCGTAAATGGGCTAGAATTTCCAATAACTTCGCAGTGAGTGTGTAAGGTGTACGGCCCGCGATTCCTGTTTTTAAATCGATGCGGCCCTTGATTCGGGAAGTTGCGCGTCGCTGTATATCCAAAATTAAGTACGTAGCGCACGATGAAACAAAGATTAAAATTGCCGCGAAGTTGCTAGCATGAATCGTGACGGATCGAAAAGGATTCTTTTCGTGCCTTTCACCACAAGAAATTCGTTAGATTTAAAGCTTGAATATTCAGAACGGCGTGTATTTAAGTAAGAGAAAATGAGGTAACACCTTTTGAGACTAATTGGACTTATTCGTAAACAAGCTTTCGCATATATGTAATATGCTTCTTCAGGCTTACCAAATGAAATTGATCAACATGTGGGAGTGCAAGAAATTCACACTAAATTTTCCAGTTTGTCCCACATGTTGACCAATTTCATTCGATAAGCCTGAAGAAGCATATTACATATATGCGAAAGCTTGTTTACGAATAAATTCAATTAGTCTCAAAAGATGTTACCTCATTTTTCTCTTACTTTACAAGACTAATACGGCTACTTATATTATACAATGTAAGTAGCTAGTAGTTTTTAGTGAGATGTCAGCAGTCAACGGGATAGTTCAGTAGGTATAGCACCGGCCTGAGATCCAGGTTTCAATTATGGACTATGTCAGTTGTTTTTTGCTCAATTATTGATGAATACATAGTTGAATATAAAACACAAAAGCAAATCGACGCAAAGAATTACGAGTTACAATGTGCAAATTTTGTATGCAATTTTGTTGATATTTTATTTAGCATTATCGAAGGAATAGATTTGAGAGCCACACCTGTTATGTTTAAAATTCAATGCTGATTGAAAGAACAGAGCAGATCTGAGGTATTGACATGGCAGAATAGAAATATCATGGACATGCTCGGGTTTACTACAGGACTACCCTCCCTAATTAATAACTTGTAACCATTAGCCAATTTGCACCATCGGCTTTTTGTTACACTATTTTATATATATATATGTCCGATATAGTTTGCAATTTTTATGTGTTTCCATAGGAAAGCAGTATATGATTGTGTTACCACTAAATGCAGAGAGTTCAGGTCGGTGGCTAAGCTATTTTGATACGCGATCATAATGTAATTTCAGAACAGATTTTTTAGGAATATCGAGGTACTGTCCTAGAGGTGAAGCATCTAATGCATATATGCTCCAGACGCGTTATCACAGGGTCTAATGTTTCAATGAGCATTAACATCGAGGCACGTTCAAGGTCGTTATTTGTTTACTTTTCTGCGCCATTTCTTTCTTTTGACATACTAAGAAATTGCTTGGACTTGAATGTAGAGAAGCCTAAAGAACCCGGATCTCAAAAAAATGATGTTTATTGTGATCTATTTCTACTAGTAATATACACAAGAAAAATCTACAATGGATAACTACAAATTTTTATAATACAACATAATATATAATACACATGTTCAATTCTTTGCAATAAAGTTTAATATTTTTTTGTGCTGTTTTATTGCATGCGAAATTGTGATTGGCATATAAAATATTGCGCGGTTGCATCACACTGGCAGTCATTGCATCATCATAACTGTCAGACCCTAATAATTTCATTTAATTAACACGAACTTTTACAATGGTTCTGGGAGAGAACACTACATACAAAAATGTCCCAAGAAAAAACACTCCATGCCGAGGATGTTTTCGTATGGGGCGTTTTCTCTTGGGATGTTTTCGTTTTAGGATGTTTATTTTTGGGCGTTTTCTCCTGGTACCCTTACGTAGCTTAATTATCATTGGTTGATCAGTAATAATGCCTCTTATTGTTTAAGATCTTATTGTTTTTGTTCTGTTATATTTGATAATGTAGTTAATTAATCCTGTGTGACTGTCAGGATTCTCCTGGTGTATCTTATAATGTAAAGATACGCAAATTTTTATCTGTACTCATATCATGTCTCTCAAGATAGACATTGGTTACATTTTGTGATTGTCATGTTTTGTGATAATACTGTATACGTTTCATCTATCTGCAATTAATTATGTTTTCATTCGAGGTATCTTTAAATTGTATTTTAGTTGGGCATAGTTTTTAGTAAACTTGTAAAGTGTCTTTGATAGCTATGGGTTAGAAGGGCACTAAAAATCAATATTTCATTTCATACTGTTATGGGAATGAAAAAGAAATCTAAAATATTATTTTTGAAGCCAATTATCTCCTATATCTTGTTCAACTATGTAATGGAGAAAAAAGTTTGCAAATACAGTCGAAACCATTACACCGACAACTATGTCGCGCAACTATGTTATAAATGTGAATGTTGCAATTTCTAATAGAAGAACCATCCAGCGAGTGACAGCAGAAACATAACTTAACATGATTGCAAGCTAAACATGTTCATTGCAGCACCAGTAAAGCTTATCGTGCAGAGGCATTCTGAAATTTGAATTGCGAAAACAAATTATCTTACCGATAGCAGATATATATTAATATATATAATGCATTATTAAATCCGTACGTCCTTAGTTTCATATCGAACTTATAATAATTATATTATAGTACTGTATGCAAAAAGAGGAGCTCAGGCCCCACTATAAATATACCTGAGGCAAGAAGAACTACAATAGTAACACAAATAAGTGAAGACATCTTAAAGTTTTTCACCACAAAATACGAATTTAAGAAACGATTTTCCGCAGTCAATCCACCATTTTGTTATTACGATCATGTGACAGTATCAATTCGCATGTGACTGTTTAGTCATGTGAGACATCGAAAGTGAAACTGTCTTTTCTCTTCATTAGAGACCCTAGAGATCCTATAAAAACAGAGATGCGACGATGTGTTTCATGGACAACATTTTGTGCCTCAAATGCAAACCTATACAATGTTCCCAATGCCAGTTTTTCCGACTTCGCTAATTAGGCAGTATTAATGAGGCATTCCAAATGGCTATGAATGTAAGAAAATAGAGATAATTTAATTCTATTATTCATATTATCATACGATATACTTATATCAACACGTA
>WURV02152592.1:0-17066 GCA_011762755.2 Epimenia babai
ATAGGCTGATTACCGAAGTAATCGTTGTGATAGGCCATCATAGGCCCTTTACAATGCTAGCCTATTAATTTGGTTAATACGACAATCTGATTAGCCTCACCTATATGGGGTGGGGGACAAACCACATAGTGTGAAAAACCCACCGAGTCTGGGCAGACAATTGACCTTTTTCCATTCACGCCGCTGGTTCTAAATGTCTACATATGAACTAAATGTCGCACACTCCGCTAAGTCTATGATAGGTCCATGTTTATTTACAATGCGCTTACGACATAGCGGGGAGGTAAGCGAGATAGAGAGCACATATAGAGCATCTGAAGCGCTAGCAAACGTCAGAGTGAAAAAGCCCCAACAGAACCACTTTGCGAAGGCTACCCAGACCCCCATTCTGCCCGAAAAACGCCACAGTTAGTATACTGGCTAGAGCGGGATTTGAAGCAAGAACCCCTGTATTCAAAGTCAAACGCTCTAACCACTACGCCAGCTGGCCCTAAACAAACCATAATAACACAGTAATCGAATATCAGACGTTGGTGCGCGAGACGACCAGCCGACCCCATTCCTGGCAGACGACGTCATGGTTAGAATTATACAACGTAGCTTGTTAATAATGATATCAGAGACCGAGAGAATGGGTCCGCCGACTACATTAGTGGCAAAAGACTGATTATGGAAATATGGCATCATGGGTAAAATATCTCTGGCGCAAATTTCCCCAGATATCCACGGAAATCGACTACGCGAATACATTGAGCTTCGTGGAAATATTACGCATTAATATTACACAATTTATACGCATCGGAAATATGGCTAATTGGATATTTGACGCGTTTCTCTCGTGACATTCAATCAATAAATATATGTGACAACCTACTTTAAGAGCGTAGTTTTATGAGAAAGGAAACATGGCAATGACATTATTACCTCCCCTTCCGAGGTGATTTATCGCGCCATTACCACCTGTCGACGAGAATTACAATTACTATGTCTAGCAGTTATTGTATCTAACTGTATCTGTACTGTGACTAACTTTTGTGTCAGCTAACAATTATTATTGACTAACAGTTGCTGTGGCTAACTATTGTTTCGGCTGAAAATCAATGTTCGAACAATTACTGTACCTAACAATGATTATTAATAACAATTACTGTAGAAGTAATGTATCTAAGAATTACTGTAAAACGTAATGTGTCTAACAATTACTGTAGAAGTAATGTATCTAACAATTACTGTAAAACGTAATGTGTCTAACAATTACTGTAGAAGTAATGTATTTAACAATTACTGTAAAAAGTAATGTGTCTAACAATTACTAGAGAAGTAAAGTATCTAACAATTACTGTAAAACGTAATGTGTCTAACAATTACTATAGAAGTGATGTATCTAACAATTACTGTAAAACGTAATGTGTCTAACAATTACTGTAGAAGTAATGTATCTAACAATTACTGTAAAAAGTAATGTGACTAACAATTACTGTAGAAGTAATGTATCTATCAATTACTGTAAAACGTAATGTATCTAGCAATTACTGTTGAAGTAATGTAACTAACAATTACTGAAAAAGTAATGTATCTAACAATTACTCTTGCTAACAACTTCTACAGCTAGGAATTACTGTATATAACAGGTTCCACTATTATTTGTACAGTTCTATATATTTTTATACCTTTATTTTTATATCGCATTTCTGATGTTTTACTTATAGTTATTTTGAGTCCCTGTAATGCCATTTTCAGTTTCATTTTGGTAGCTAATGATCGCTTCAGACTCTTTACAGTTGGTCACGCACCGTTACTAACAGCGTACGAGAAAATTTCATAATGAATTCATAATAACAGTAGCTTCACTATACGTCGGTAAACTACGGCATTCATTGACCGCAAGGGTCAACCAATGAGGACTCTAGTACTTTACAATGGATGATATATGGCAGGTATTCAGCGCAGATACAATACCGTGCACACTATCAACATAAAGGATATTATCAAGCATCTTCCAATTGAGGAAATAGGCCTACTCCAGCAGTCATGGATAAATGGCTTGATGAAGATTATCGTAAAAAAGGCAACCGATGGGTGGCTTCGGGCCCGCGATCTTTCGACCATCTGCTCCCACAAGAACAAATCTTTCTCAATATTCAAGAATAAAAATCCTGCTCGTTTCCCGTCATTGAAGACGCGGGGAAGATTCTATACGTATGCTGATTCGCAAATTGCAACTTCTTGCATGAACAGCCGCGTTTCACCCGCTAAAACACTGGCGCCTGCTATTGTGGTGTGATATTTACAAGCCACATATTTAATCAGATTCATCCTTCAGTAATTTTTTATAACTTTACCCAAATTGGCAGTCCTCTTCGAACTTAGATTTGATCAATCCCGTAATGCATCGGGCTTGTGCATAATTTCTGTAGCTTTAGCAATTGTTAACAAATATTAATCAACTAGTTGTTATATAAAGTCGTATGCAATCAAAACAGGCACGACAAAGTATAAAGGCTGCGGGTGACATTTCTATAGTATAGGACAGACGACTCACAGCTGAAGAATTAACCAAGACGTTTCGAATCCGCGACCTTTCACTTACAACCCGATGGTCTCAATCACTACGCAATCTGCTCTCCCTAAAGGTGTTTGAACAGAAAACTAGACTGTAAACAAGCAAAGACGTCATTTAATAAATAACGACTCTTTAACTGACGTCAAATTGGCAAAAATTACTATATCAATAAAAAACTGTGACATTTAGGGCTATACACCGCACTTAAAAGCCGCTTGTGCAGCCCGTCAAATGACGCTTTACGGCAAGTTATTGAGCAAGGCAGTTCTATAACAGGGGCCAGTAAACCCCTCACGAATTTACTTTCCCAATGGATATTTATTCACGATCCGACAAACAAATATCTTTGGTACGTAGTTAGGATTCAGTCGACTATATCAATCGATATAAAGTAAAGATACAATTGAAAAACACAATTGATGGGGGCGTTATTTGAAACTTCCACCTTCTGGTTCATAGCTTGCCGCCGTATCAACTTAGCTATACCGTTCCTAATATTGCAACTTCTCAAATAAACGTTGAACTATAAACTGCGATTATTTCTTTTCCCTAAAAATCGAACTGCGTATCCTTCCATCAATTGTGTCGCCATCCATTAACGAGCCATGACAAAAAGGAATTCCAAAAAGTCCACCCATTACTTATGAACGACATTTGATAAAAATATCTATATCTTCAAGCGATGTCACTTTGCAGATATGCATTTTAGATGCGTTACTGTACGAGGCAGAATTGACTATCTGCCATAGTCTGTGATAAAGACAGTCGTTTGAATTATAAATGCTCTTTAAAACAATGTGCCAATACTAAATAACTTAATATTCAACGTAATAAATATTAATAAGCTTTGTTCAGAGGTCACGTTTGCCCTTCAGTTGTCACGCACTCTCTGTAAATTTTTCCTGTCTTTATAATAATCTATAAAATTTTCTAGTCCTCGTAATTGTAACATTTATGTAGTTGAACAAGTGTAGTAGATGTATTGAATTTATAAAATAAATCATTTTTTATTTTAAAACTATTCAAGATCTTGAAACATTTCCCAATAATTATGTGCCGCCTTAGACGCTATCGATCACCACATTCTCCTTATTTGTCTCAGATCTCAATTCGTTATCGTCAGCAATGCTCTAGCATGGTTCAAAGATTATCTAAATGACCGGCGCTATATTGTAAAAGCATCTGATTTTGGATCTAGTCCTTATCCATTACCTTATGGCGTCCCACAGGGTAGTGTACTTGGCCCCATACTCTTTACCATGCACACTACTCCGCTTGGCAACATCATCGATGGCTAACTGTCAACACAAATGATCCAAAATCGCTTGAAATCTGACAGAGAAAACTAACTCTATGCTTCAATGACATTCTTGACTGGATGACCGTTAATAGACTAAAAATATCCAACGAAAACTGAACTTATTCTCATCTCTCACCATTTTTACAACACCTTCTTCAGACATCTCCATTGCCATTAAAGGCTCAAGCATCAAACCCTCTGACCACGTTTGAAGCCTCGGTATTATATTTGACACTCATATGAACCTACATAAACAGATATGCAATCCCCCAACTCTCCAATCTGGCTATACGTCTTTACGCAACGTTCGATCCATCTCTTCGTACTTGAAACCTGAACTGTGTGAAACGTTAGTACATACTTTTATCACCAGCAAAATCCACAAGTGTAACTCACTCTGTTCATCTGCCTTCGACTGGACTCTCTCGACTCCAAAAATTACAGAACAGGTCTGCTCGAGTTATCTCTAAGCTCTCCAGTTGTTCTCCCCTCACTCCACTGGCTACCTTTAGTGTCCCGTATAACCTAAAAAATTCTTTTCTTTTAAAAATGTATCCATGGCATGGCTCCTTTTTATCTATCCTCGACAATCTCAATCAACATGTCTGTGCTTCCAACCCGCTCGTCTTTCTCCTTCACGCATGCATTTTCTCGTTCAAAACGTGCTAATTTCGAGGATCGTACTTTCTACGCTGCTGCACCCCGCCTTTTCAATGCACTCCCAGCTGACATTTGACAATCTACAAGTGTCAGCCAATTTAAAAGCAATCTCAAAACACACTAATGTAGCACTGCCTCCACTAAATAGGTTAACACTACTTTTATATAAGATATTAGCGAAAACAGAAACAGGCTATCTATCTTTGAAAGTTTTGATTCTCGGTGTATTATTAGAGTGCTGTTGACCTACTTAGTGAAAGCAACCCTAAATAAGTGTGTTTCGAGATTGCTATTGAAATGCGACTGAAACTCTGAATTTGACCTCGAGAGGTTCCAGGCGTCTTATCGCTTTCACCCATTTTTCATCTAAACTCTTCTTTGCTTTAGGAAATGAAGGCCCGACGCAATCGCGACATCTTGTCATAAAACAACGCGTATCGAGCATCACGACTGATATGTTACGAAGCAGACGACTTCCGTTATGTTCACTGTAAATATCTATGCCAGTGGTGCGCAGTGAATTAACAAATAATACTATACCTAACAGTTTCGGCATGCGTTGCCACGCGATTCAGGACCACTCCTAGCACCACTACTCGCGAAAAGGTAAAAGGCAATAATTCGTACGCCGTCTCCCAATAAAAATAATATTTGTTCCAACTAAAAATGGGTGCTATGCAAATAGAATGGATGTTACCCATATCGCTTATTCTGCAGTCCATCTCTCATGGCATTTAAGCGCTCTCCAACACATCACAAAGACGCCAAATCCTTGAAAATTTGCAGAGGTCAAAGTTCTCTACGAGTAAAGGCCAGTGAGATAACCTTCCACGAGAAATCATATAAAATCGTTATCACACAAAGCTTTTGCGTACCTGTACTCACATAACTAGCCTCTAATCAGGCATTGAAAGCCGGTGGTGTGTCGTCCGCACACGACCCGTTTCTTTCCAAAAAGCTCCCGACGCTCAAATACGACCATTTTCTTTCAAAGGACATACGTCCAAATACGGCCTGTTTCTTTCAAAAGTGTGACTCGCGGCCTACGTGACTGAGCTGAGAAAGGCTATTACCTTAGGTTAGCCATTTTGTTCCTTGTGCAAATATCCAACAATAAAGTTAACGTATAAGCAATTTTTATAGACACATATTGCCCACAATGTGTGCGGACGTCAATTTTTTTCGAGAAAGCTTCTCCATTTTGCCTGAGTGACGACAGGAAAACCCCGCCCAAGTTCAGTAACCAGAGAAGTCATTTCATAATGTACCGTTGACTTACGTATGCACTAGCCAATCATAAATATATGATTAGGAATATTGGACCTATGTTTAGACCATAAATACCGTGACCTAAATCGTCTGAGTGTATTCTTCTGGCGAACTTATTAATATCCTGAAGTATGCGAAGGCTAGTCACGAAATATTCGATCATTGCTAGTTACATATCCATATATATCGCGGGTATGAATATCGAAGAAGACTTCAGGTGTTGTGAAATGTGTTAAATAGTAACAAACGCATTGTGTTTTGTAGTTCTATTGGTGGAGCACCAGAACCATCATTAAGAGGTCGTGGGTTCGAGTCCCATCAAAACGATGATTTTTTTCGCTATATATCTCAGTCACCAACGACATAAAAAGTCATCCAATAGTATAGGCATCACAAAAATAACTCTTGTACATTGACAGTCAAAATTACTTTTTCTCGAATATGCTCTATCTCCAAACCACAATTTATTGCAACACGTCAAATTTGTCAACATACTGTAAGCAACTTCAATATGCTCTAATACGACCACCCGATCGCTAACACCGACGGTAATAATACTCTCCATACCGAACTAGTGTGGTGAAATAGAGACTTTAGGGGGGGATCACAAAGTCAATGCTGGAGTGGAGCAAGAAGGTACAAAGTGTGCGCGGACATTTTGGAATATTGGAAACGGGTCTAACACGCCAATAATGAGGCCTCCGTGAAGTTCACTTATAAAAGGCATTTATTTTCAAGAGACATTGATAAATATCTTCATCCCCAAACATAATAAAGCCTACGTAGGAGCGATTTCAGTTTTATCTTTCGCCAGGGTCGCAAATGAACGCCCATTAATTATTCAGCGTTGACAAAGAAATGACTTTTAAATTATATTCTTTATCGTTAATCTGTCCTATACTCTCTCCAATGTCGAGTTCTCCGTATTTGGACCACCGGAGTTAGATGCGTAATGTCACGCTGATTTATTTCTCCCTTACGGCGGCAGGCAAACTTACGGGATAAAATTAAGGACATAGCAGCCTTATCTGATAACACAGAAGGGTTTTTGTACTTTTTATACATATCGAACGGCATATTTGAAAAAAAAATTAGGCAAATAAAAAGGCAGTGTATGAAAAACGCATAGTTCAATTCTAACTATCATCAATGCAAAAAAAAACTTCGACCTACGATTTCACCAATGAACACTTTCGATTATTTGTAAGTAGATAAAATAATACTTTTTATTAATATTCACTATTATTTTCATTCTATTAATAATTGTACTAGTGGCTTTTAAGGCTCTTCTAACATCATGTATAAACCTCATAGTCACGCATCATTTTACCGGAGTAAACTTAAATTACTTCAATTATACGAGAAATTATTTTACGATCCAAATTTCGTCATCAAAACCGCCCGCTCCCCCTCCAGCAAGGTGTAGGGGTTAGCGCAGGTACAAAATCGTGGGCGAGGTCGCATGAACACTGCCACCTTTATCATCGAGTATGGATGGCCACGTAACCTGTATAGTTGGTTATTTATCACCTGGCTAATAGTTTATATTAAAATTGGCGTTTAAAGCGTGTTAAATCCGGATATAATCGACTGGTGGAGAGTGGGCAGTGTGAGAACGAGCTAGTATTTGGATGCACCGATAAATTATCAGTAAATCTCCAATATGGATTTGTTGTCACTTGTTGATGAATTTCTGTTCTGTGTCGATCGAACATATGTGAAATATTTCACATTCAGTTAATCGGTAACGATTGGCGTGACTTTCAAATGTGAACCACGTGATAGTCGCGTTATACATCTGAGGGTCAAATCGTGCGTGATGAAGTTGTATTTGTGTACTATGGGTTTTGTATGCTTTCGTGGCACCAGCTTGTAAGCAATTCTTTTATCTAAATTTTGTTTTAGTCAATATTCTGTTACCCCTTCAATGCTTACAAACGCATTCCTCTCTCCGCAAAAAAAATGTATTGAAAGGGGTAAGACAAAGCGATCAATATCTGCGTGAAGCACTCAGGAGTGCAGTTATTTAAAACGTAATGAACAGACATATTGAATTTTTTTATTAACAAGATTTATGTTGTTCTGTTCACAATATTGCAATATATGTAATAAATAATTCCACACAGGTCCACAGTTCATCAGTGAGCCAACAGAAAAACCGCACGGTAGAAACTTCCTTCTGTACGTCACTGGCTTCGTTAAAAACCATTCGCTTGATTTGTGGTCAAGCGGTAAACCTCGTCTTACTAAACTCATGGATCGCCTCGTATCTGCACGACTACTCCTGTATCGTTCAAACCATTGAAATGGAATGGATTGAAATTGAATTTTATTGTGATCCATAGTGTTATTTGAACACATGGCTATCAAAGACACTTTACAGAGTGAACAGAACTGCATCAAGTGACACTACGCTAACACAGACCTAACGTTTGTTACGTTACAAACCTGTGAACCTAAAGAACCAAACAGGCCCAACTCGACTAAGCTTACTCAAATGTGCGGCTGCATCCACGATACATCTCGATGAATGCCGTCCAATATACTAAAGCTCAACTCCGACAAGGCGGAAATTTTGTTGATCTCTCCACCCTTTTGTTACGCACGGTCACCAGAAATTTCCATCTTGTTCGACAATACGACCAGAACTCTCATTGCTACTGCACGTAACCGACGTGTTAACTTTGGCTCTCACTTCACTTTGAAATGATGCTAGCAACCTCATCAAAGCTGGCTATCAGTCTCAAAAATATCTCTTCTATACCAAAAAAATATCTCTTCTCCATCCTCTGCCACACCCTCGTTGACATTCATTTCCGCCCGAATCGGGAAATACAATTCCCTTGTTATCAACTTACCAACATGTGACATCCGACGACTCCAAAAGCTCTAAAACAGTGCTACTCATCTCCTCTCTCTCTCTCTCTCTCTCTCTCTCTCTCTCTCTCTCACACACACACTTGTCACTCTCAAAACATATCACTCCTGCCCTGATTTTCTCCACTCACTCCCTGTTAAACAGCGTAATGCCTCGCTCACACCGCTCCCAAGTATCTCAGCTATCTGACCGTAAGCCTCAAATCTGATAGAAACATGAGGCAGTCAACATTACTCAATCCCGTCCCAAAATCCATACTTGTCCACCTCGGTGACCGCACATTCACTCTCAACCGCTCAACTCTTCAACTCTGTACCCTTAACATAAAAACATCTCACTCCCTCAAAATCGTCAATCGAAACTTGAAACTCTGATCTTTGACCCTGCTTATGCATAACTTTTCGACATATCTGTGATAACTATATCTTTTTCATGGCGATATTTTCATTTTCATCACACCTTAAGCAAATTTGAAATTTCCCAGCACAGAAAACTTAAAATATTCCAATTTGGTCCGACAAGACATCAATCTTTTGAATACTTTAGAATTGTCAGTGTGAATGGAGACTGAATGTATCTCCGATCTGTGTTGGTTAACATCTTCGTCTTGAAGTAGATAAAACATTGACGTCGATATTCGACGGAACCACGCGAAATGTGACTGTTGTTCACTAAAATGTGATTATTGTGACTAATAATCAATGGACCATGCAGTGATGGTCGATACACCAACAATTAGGGTAATCACCATGTTGTGCACAGTCTGGTTCCCCGTGTAAAAACCTTTATATTTATCGCGGCCTGATGGAGCGACGATCTGTTGTCGTTTTGGGGCACCTGTTTTTATTCGTAGAGATCGATAACCCTTATTGTCGGTATATTTCAAGTCAAATTTGTAACAGATCCTCGCTGTATAGACTTATCAACTATTAGGTACATGTTTGATACAGTGATATCGATGACTCGCACAGCGTGGCGCTTGGAGGCTTGGAGAGTTGTAAATCAAGTCGTTTCTTCGTAGCGATGCAACAAGTGGCTAATCTGAGTTTTATAGTTCGTCTCTTCAGCTGGAGTCGCGCGTCAACTGCAGGGGAGCGGACAAACCTCCGGTCGCGAAGGTCTGTCGCTTTGTAAAACCCACTAATTACACAACTTCTCTGTCACTAAACGGTTCTCTACCACACGAGTCGTCTCACATTTGGTTCGATCTGTTTCAAACCGCTCTTCTATGTAACACACGGTTTTAACTGATTACTTAAAGAGTTACCGCAGACATCAGTGCCTCAACTCCGGAGTGTCCGAAGTCACAACAATATTCTATAATTTGCTGGCAACACGGCAAAAGCTACGATCTCTACGCTGGTGAATACATCATAACTGTCAAAACCGATGCCACGTATCGACGATTGTCATAATTGACATAATTGAACAATTACAGCCGCGCTGTGTCTTTCCTGATACCCAAACCAAATCGACACTCCAGTAAACATTAGACGCGCTCGCCATGTCGTGGAATACGAGCGCGACTTCTAAAGACTGAAACACCCTGATTGTAACGGCGTTGTCGCTAAGCGCCTCTCTCACCATTATCGGATCGATCAGATTCACAAACAACTATCGTGTGCAGTTATTTGACACGCGGCTCGTTTTGATATTGATGTTAGATGCGTGTATTACTGGGGAAACTAACAGTGCGGTGTTTAGCAATTTCGGTTTATATAAGTGCTTGTTTTATGCGTTAATAAATGGATAAAGATAAGTAATTGCACATGATTGTCGACCAAAGAATGCGGAATCCTCGCATTGGGGATAGAAGACTGGTAGAGCTACGACAGCCAGTCTTTGTGGAAGAAATAGAGACAACGTGATGGATTATTTGACTTGGAGTCAAAGATCATAATATTATGTATTTAATTAATTTGTTTGTAACATATATACACTATGCGAAACAAAAGCATGATTTTTTGTATTTGAATGATTTATGAAATTGAACATAGAGGTGTGGGTTTCCGTGCTAGCCATGTCGTAAATACTAAAATCCAAAGGTAACACCCTGTTGACTAACTATATAAGGATTACCACAAGCTTTCGTATATCAAGTTTACTTCATCAGGTGCGATGAGTGAGCAGAGGTGGCACACAGATTAAATACTCGACCAAAATCACGCTGTAACTACAAAGATCACAGAGGAGACAATAAAGGACATGATCAAAGCTACGACTCGAGTGGGAAGGAGACACAAAGGTGTATGAATAAAGGACAGACACAGCGTGTAGAGCTATAGAAAGTGGACAAATGAAGTGAGACTGCCAAAAAGGTATTAAGAAAACAACAGGTGGTCAGAAAAATATAACAAGTAGTAGGAACAAGGAGGGTATACAAGGGGGATAAATAAGGAATATAATGAAATGAAATTTTATTGATTAATAGTGCTCTTTTAACACATGGCTATCAAAGACACTTTGCAAATCTACGAACGGACGACCGACGACTGATAGAGCGATCGAATATACAAACGAAGGAATGAATGACGGAATAACCTAATAATTGAGTAGAGCAGTGATGTCTTCAAGATTTCAGCAGAGCCGAACGTTCTTCAAGCAGCTGTATATGTGTACATAACTTCTAGAACTTGCTAGAATTTTTTAGAAATAACCGGCATCGTTATTGATTGATACAAGTTACAGGCAACTTGGCTTAAAATTAGCGATGATCGCACAGCATTAAATCACGTCGTTTATCGATCGTGTGGGGATTTATTTCAGCTGGTATCCTCCTCATTTTTACCACATGTTAATGTGTTTGCCGACGCTTTGTTGTTAGTCGCTACGCAAAAATTTCTGAACGTATATTGATGAAAGTTTCTGGTAAAAAAAAACGTTAAAAACCATCAGGTTTTTCGTCGTAATTCGAATTACCTTCTGGATTTGTGATATCTTTGAAGATTTAGTTGCGGAACGTATAGAGCAATGAGGTGAATTGACGGACGCCATGGGTGCTTTTGTGATTGTCAATAACTCCCGAGGCCACTTCAATCATGATAAAATCGAACGTGTTTATATGCTATATCGCGTTTCGATGTTGACGAACAGGCATAAATATTCGCGTACACGTGGTCGACACGCCTCAACGACCCAAAAGCTACGCTTGACTGATAAATTGATCGTCGTCCCAGATACAGATGAGGGGTCAATTGACTTCAAATGCCCACATATATATCGAAATCACCAATCTCTTGATCCACTTTCTGTTGCACCGTTCATTAATGTTCATGTCACGAGCATGATGCAAAGAAACGGTATAGTACCATGAAGACGGTTCCAATATCAGGGGATACTAATTATTCTAAATAAGTTAGAAAACGTTTGAAATTGAGATGCTGATGTTATAAAGTATTGCATTCAAAATGAATGTTTGGAGTGATTTCTACGCAGAGATTATCAGCCGCATTGATCTGAGGCCATTATTCACCCGAGACATTCTTTGTCGGTAGGCTACACGAGAACGGGAAATAGCTAGGAGGTGAAGTAGATAGCAATGTATACAGACACAGTTCAAGATGCATTAGACCCGCGTCTCGGGTTTCGTAGTTCCTGACTGAATGCTACAGAAACGGACCGAGACGTGCTTCGAGGTGACTCGAAAAAGATTTTACATCGTTGCGCGTAAACACATAAAAATGCACAGTGGAAGCGCAATACTGCTGTGGTAGAGTAGAAGAAAATCTGGCCTCTAGCGTAGCAGTAGAAATGCTGAAGAGTCATGCGGAAAATATTCCAGACCACCGTCAGATTCGCCGGTGACTAAGAGAAAATGCTCGACCCAGAGATACAGGTGCGGTGAGCGGAAAAAGGCGCGGGCGGACTTCTCTCCCATGTATGTCATACGCCCGCATTAACTCATAGTGACCCTATTGGTGATCGAACATCTGCCATATTATGATCAACCCTTTTGCACTCGTAAACATAAGAATAAGATCTTGATGTAAACAGGTATCAGAGGGCATTGCAGAATGGTACAAAAGCCACCCATAACCCACGCTGACACTGCCATATTTACGAATGCCACTTCAGTTGTATTTGAAACGACGACAGAGTGCATGAGACATTCCAGAGCAGTAGAATGCTATAAAATGTGTTTTAAAGGCTTTGATAAAAATGAGAAGGCAGTATAAACAATGGTTCCCTCGTCCTACGTTCTTAGAATACCCCTCCTTCCCACGTGACTAGATGTAGAAGCAACTGTTACAAGGAACGGCTAAATTAAGACGTTGAACAAATAACTATACATCAAGACGCAGGAATGATCAAAACAGACGTAAATGAAAGATTATGCTAAAACTGTGTGTGAAAGGCAGGAATATTAAGATATATGTGTGAACGAAACGAAAAATGGGACGTTGTTGATTTTGGACGCCACCGAAGGATTCTTCACACACAGACTCCTTGAAAATCTGATACCTGCCTACTGTACATTATGAGAATTAAGGAGGAAAGCAAAGACAGTTTGCGTCAACAAATTTAAACGTTTGCTTGCCAGCTAACTCAACTGTCAAATAAAACAGTTTATGCTAAAACTTGGGGTAAAAGTGATATGTTAACGATAAACTTTGATTAGCACCGGTGCTCGTATATAAAGAATATCCGGAGCAATAGCCTGGAACGAGCAGATGTGGCACACATTTATATACTCAACCATAATTAAACAGTAAACACAGGGAAGTGCACAGTGGAATCGTATTGCTATTGCGGTAGAAAGGAACACATTTTCAGGGAACATAGCGAAGCAAACTTGCATACGAACGCTTGTGTGAATCATTAGTTAGAATCTCCGTTAGTTTATAAGGTTCTACCGTGACTATTCGTTTCATAATCAGGCAGCTATTACAAGAAAAATAATAAGTAGAAGGCATTACCCATGAAGAGAACAGAGAAAGTAGACGATGTACAAACAGTGACAAAAGAACAAGATCTTAGCATTAGGCAGGGGAAAGCGAGTGGTGGAAGAAAGCAAAGGTAAGACGAAGGCGCCGGGCAGGGAACAGAGCCAGTGTTAAATTGTACACGAGTGCAAGGTATTAAGACGGAGAGACAGTACTCTAAAACTGTTCGAAACGCATTTTTGAGTTTGAAAGAATAGTGTTAGAGCTTTAAAAGCTTCCAAATCGTCAGAATATTGTAAATGAATAATAAATACGGCTGCATGTTTACCAATGAAAGATGGTAGCAAATGCGAGTGCATCATATTTACGTTTAAAAAGGGGTTTCAGAACGAATTTTTTATAACAAACAAAACTCTATTTGTTGATCTAATTTCTGCAGTAGATTATTGTTGATGGTGAATAAACGAACTTACCGCCATCAGCGTACGATTCGCAGCCGTAACCGTCTTGCAGGCCGGTGGTCCACGTCCCTTCATACCGAGCGTCAGAGGTCGTGCTTTGACGTACTCCGTAACGACCTTTGAAACCCTGAGTCCATTCTCCACGGTATATCCACCGCCCTTTAGTTTCCACGCCCAAACCGTGTCGCTTTCCTTGGAACCACTGCCCTTGAAATGCGTTCCCGCTCGGCCACGTGTAAACGCCGGATATCTCGAAACCGTACTGCCACGCACCGGCGTACTCACCCATGCCTTTGGGACCCGTACACACTCCATAACCATGGGCCTTCCCGTCTTCCCAACCTCCGCAATAGGTGCCTCCATCGTCGAAATCAAATCTTCCGCCACCTACGCTCATTGGCTCGCCGCTATCTAAACGCAAACTTCACAAAATGGCCGCCTATATGTTCTACTTCAGTCCAAAAGGCGCGCATACTTCACATGTCATCTTATTACTCAAGAAAGCGAAACTTTTTTACAGTACGGATTATCGGAATTCGTCAGTTTCAGTTAAGCAAAAGAGAGCTATGTTCTAAAATTTCATATGATAGTTCGACAATCTTCAAGTGGTTGTAACACCAATAGCTACGATTTACGCCTCGCGTCGAATCGTATAACTACAAAAACGTACTTGGTTGCGTTGCAATAAAATGCTTATACTTGTTTCTACTAAATCAATCACAAGTTGTATATCTTATACGTCTACTAACTCTCTCTCTTATGAACTCGCGATATGTAGCGAAACGCTGCTCGTTCGGTGTTGTATTGACTACTCGCTCATCGACTTGGAAGCATTTGCCAAGCGGTACTTTTGCTCGTAGGCGGAAACTATGTAGAACTCTACCAGCTCTTCGCCTATTCTTAGACTCTTAGACGCTCCTCGTTCGACGATAGCCGATTTGGACGCGCTATTGCTTATGGGTTCACACATAAGCTACAGCGAGGTAAGCGAAGAATTACCCGGCAGTATGTAGGTATTATCTATAGACGCCTTATGTATGGTTCCTGAACGGCGGGTGTTGAGCATGGATTTTCTTTCTTTTGTCTACGATCTCACAAAGTCAATGTCCTTTCACCCTGAAAAATCATATTTATTGTAATATCGCAATACCATACACCTTGTATAATTCGATTCGGTGTATAAACCGACGAGTAGATAAAACTGTGATACTTTTTAAAAGATAAACATCTATGGTTTATGCAACCTCTGATACCGTAAATACTCAATTTATTGCTAATAACAAACCAAGTGTACGTTTGATCTTGTACGAAACTTCACAGGTATGAAAGAATCGTTAATTTTACCTGGTCTTATGCATGGTGCCATCAAACGAACTTTAGTAACTGTTAACATCGCTATATTTATAGCTAGCGTGATTACACTGGAATTAACGCGTTTTACATCACACACTCGCCGTTTGTACACAGTACTTAAATATTGTGAAAAGTTAAATCAATGCCGATTCAATTCGGTTGCCTATATCGCTGAATTTCTCAGTAGGTTTCTATAGCAACGCTTAATTAACTCCTCGATATACCGCATTCCATTGTGAATAAGTCGAACAATTCGCTCTAAAGACGTCTAGCTATTCGGTGTTATCTATGAATTCGTCTTATATACCGTGTATAAGTCGTGGGCGAACAATTCGTTTTGCAAATTTGCTATCTAAATATTTATCCTATACGTAGTGTGCGTATTTCAAATACATCCCCGATATTTTTAGAAAAAATACCGACTTGCATAACGTGAGAAAAAGCACACAGCACTTTCTAATTTCTCTCATGTTTTCGAACCGATGCGGTTATCTCCCGTTAATGTAACACAAAATGCGATAACGATTTTCATTGGAGTACACACTCGAACCTCAAATGACTAAATCATTGGGTATTATGAGCACTTTGATTGTGTATCGCGCGAAATAAAGAGCGATGTTTTAGGGCTAATTTTCAAAGCAAGTGAATATCAGTTGCATTTAAAATATTGCTTTATTTTATCTATGTGAAATTTTGCAATAACAGACTTCGATACGGGTCTTCTTAATTTTCAAGAAAGAAAATTGTGCTCATCTCCTATAGTCGGCGTTGGTGAAATCACGCTACTTCTCGCAGACAAAGCTGCGGCCTTTTACCACCACACTATTGGAGGTGATGAGTGCAGCTTACTCATTTTAAGGTGTTCCCATCGTTGTTAATGCGAGGAAGAGTTGAACTGTTCCTGACTTAATGGGTATCGTGAAAGGGTAGAGCTGTTACTTTTATGGAAGAAGTAGGGCAACTCTTTAGGAAAAAATAGTAGGCAGAAAAGCACGATGGTATGCAATATGAAATGAAGTGAAATGTATTTGTTTGAAGTGTACATATTAGCAGAGCTGTTAATCACATTTTACATGAAACAATAGCCTAATGGTCTGAGACTATAATGTAATTACGTACTTAAATTATATAAAGTTAACACCTAACAGTATACGGGTAATACAGATCAATGTTAGATACAACTATGTACATTTACAGTGAGCATGAAATGGATAATATATCTATCTCGTTTTTGCAGGTTCAACGCACGATGGCGGTGCCGACGGTGTATTGGCAAAATTGAAGAAGAGGTGGTCGTGAAGTTCCTCTTCTTGCAAGGCAAAGTGGCGGCGGAAATCCATGGCGAGATTAAGGACGTCTTGAAGGATAACTGCGATCCGGAAGTGATCGCTGCTACGGAGGCCTAGTTGGAGACCCAACCTTGCGGGTTCTTTTTTCAGGGCATGTAAGAACTGAATGGTCCTTGTAAGGATAAAGTGTCGTCGACATCATCTTGTCATTGTTGACAAAGGGATAATAAGGCACTCCAAAATAAAGCTTTATTATTTTAATAAGTGTGTGTATTTGAGGAGGGAATATGTTGAATAAAATCATAATTATCTGATGCTTCTGTATTTCCTTTCACCCAAAGCCAGGAACTTTTCAGCACACCCTCGTACAATACATTAATCACAATATGCCGGATGGAGATTGAAACTTT
>WURV02152603.1:0-17065 GCA_011762755.2 Epimenia babai
GCCTTCGTTTCGGCGCCTTGCCCTCGACGTCGATGGCCGCGTTCCGTACCCACGCGACTTCTCCGATGACCTGCTAGCGAGCTCGCGACCTCGCGCTTGGGCCGTCGACCTACGCCGTCTGCGGCTCTTGTGAGCGGCTCTTGGCCGCGATCGCGCCGTCGGGGAACTCGCCGTGCTCGAGGCAGTGCGCCATGAAGCCGTGCACCTGCTCGATGGCCGTCGCCATGTCCTGGTCCGACAGTCCCTCGGTGGACACCTGAGGGCCGACGAGGACGTGGACGGTATGGAACGGGTGGAACAGCGACGAGCCCTTGTGATTGACGTCGTACATGCCGCGCACGGTGATCGGCACGATGGGCATGCTGGCGTTGCGCGCCATCATGAACACGCCGTGGCGGAACGGGCGAAGCTTGCCGTCGGCGGTGCGGTGACCCTCGGGAAAGGTGAGCACCGACATCCCGATGCTGCCGCGCTGCTTGGCCGCCTCGCTGATCTCGCGAATCGTCTCGTCTCGCCGACCGCGTCGAACGGGGATGCCCTTGGACAGGCTCATCAACCAACCGTAGACGGGGATCTTGAACTGCCACGCGTTCATCAGGCCCGAGAACGCGTGCGGGATGACAGCCGCTGCGACATGACCGTCGAGCAAGTTGATGTGGTTTTGGGTGTAGATCGAGCGAACGTCGGGCTTGAAGTCCGGGTGGTACTCGATCTGCAGGCGCGTGAAGGAGAGCGCGACGCATCTCGAGAAGATCGGCGCGGTCACCCACATATGCACGCGCGTGTAGGGAACGCCCACGACGAGCAGGAGCATCGACAACAGGGCGCCGATCAACATCCACGCGAACGAAGTGGTCCAGAAGAAGACCGAGAAGATCACGACCCCGGTTCGGCGTAACCAGTCAAACACGGCGACGGAGCATACAGCGGAGCGACGGCTTCATCGTAGAGCCAGGTCACACTTTGGCCAGATCGGCACGTGAGGGTCCCTCACGATTGAGAACCGGAAACCCCGTTGATCGCCGATCTTCCCGCCGCAGCCGCCGCCAGTGGTCCGCTCCCCGACGTAGGCGTACGCGGCAGCACGGTGTCGCCGCGAGGGACCGACGAACCGATCCGTCGGAGCGCGCCATCGGAGGGGTGCAGCTCACGCGCATTGTCGTCGTCGTCGTCCTCCTCCTCCTCTTCGGCAGCGACGGGCTGCTGAGGATCGGGGTCGGGCATCGCGGGGACCACAGGCGGCACGGGCGATGTGGGCGGACAATGAAACGCAACCCGAGGGTGGCAATCCTCGCGAAGGATCGCCCACAAGCTCGACCGATTCTGGGCGCCCGTCTTGCAGAGCACTTGGCCGACGTGGCGCTTGGCGGTGCGCTCCGCTCGGCCGAGACGGTCTGCGATCTGAGCATCGCGGAGGCCCTGGAGCATCCAATAGGCGACCGCCCTCTCCGCGGGCGAGAGCTGGCCGATGTAGGCCAGACGCTCGGTCGCGGCATCGATGTCCACGCTGACCACGGGCGGCATCGGGGCGACCGCACGGGGACGTCCCGCGCCGCGCCAGCGCTGCGTGTCGGTGAAGGTCTCGAGGGTCGCCGCGACCACGGCCGCCTCCGCGAACGGCGTGGTCACGAACCGAAACGCTCCGCGACGCCGATACTGCAACGCGAGCTCGCGACTGCGGACCTTCGACAGCACAAGCGTGCTGCACAACGGACCGCGAGCTTCGATCGCGTCGAGCACCTCCATGGTGTCGCCGCCTATCACTTCGTGGCGAAGCACGGCGACATCGAACCGCGCGCTGGGACTCTCCACGGCAGCAATCGCTTCCGCCTGGGTCTCGACATGCGTGGGCGCTAACCCCACACGGTCGAAGGCGCGCACGAGACTGCGGGAGTACTCGGGCGAGCTTTCGAGGAAAAGAACGTGGCCAAGGGGTGAGTCGATGGGTGGGCGGGGCATCGAGGCCAACTGAGCGCTGGGGTTGGGACAAGGCGGCGACTTGGTAGCCCTGAGCCCACCAATCGCCGCGAACCGTGACGTTGGAGGCGTCTCCACGGTCCGTATTCAGGCACTCGTTGCGAACCTGAAATCGCAACGGATCCGTATTGTGCCCCAGCCGTAAGGCCTTGAAAGCTCTGTGAAATCAGATGAAATCCGTCTTTCACGCACGAGTGGCCCAATATGAGAACTGCCCGTGGACCGTTCGGCTCAATATGAGGCGACTGGCACTTTCACCTCTGGACGGCCGCCGTGATTATGACGTCTTTTGGGTCCCCAACTCCGTAAATGATTTGCACGATGCGACGGTTTTCGGCCCGCCGCAACCGAGTCCCACGCATCGTCGCCCGCGAGGGGCGACCGCCAAAACCACGAAAGTCGCACGGTGACGACGACTTTCGTGGTTTCGATTCTCAGCTCTTGGGCAGAACTTTTTCGACCGCCTCGATCACCTTGGGATCGGTCGGATCGACGGGCGACTCAAAGCGCGCGACGACATGCCCCTCGGGGTCGACGAGAAACTTCGTGAAGTTCCACTTCACCTCGCCCGAGATGCCGTCTCCCGTTTGCTCGGTCAGCGCGTGATAGAGCGGCGACTGATCGGGCCCTTTGGTGCTGACCTTGTCGAACATCTCGAACTCGACCGAGTACTTGCTGTCGACGAACTCGCGGATCTCCGTGGCGTCGCCTGGCTCCTGTGCGCCAAAGTCGTTGGAGGGAAACGCGAGCACTTCGAGGCCGCGGTCTTTGTACTTTCCGTACAGCTCCTGAAGGCCCGCGTACTGCGGCGTGAACCCGCACTCCGAGGCGGTGTTCACCACCAGCAGGGCCTTGCCGCGATAGTCGCTGAGGTTCTTCTCCCCGCCATCGAGAAGCTTGACGCTGTGGTCGATGATCGGCCCGCCCGCGACGGTCTTCGCGCCCTCGCCGTCAGCCTTCGGCGCGTCGTCCGTCTTGGCTCCGTCAGCTTTGGCTGCCTCCGCCTTCGCAGGCGCATCGGGCTTGGACTCGGCCTTGCCTTGGTCACACGCGCACAAGGCCAATACGAGCAGCAGCGGGGTCGTTCGCATGTGCCTCGTCTACCACGACGCGGGCAGATCGAGCGCGGCAGTGCGTGGTTTTTTGCCGTACGGCCCCAGCGCACCGCGCTTGGAGTCACCCCAGCATTCGACCTCTCCCGTCGCCCGCAGCGCACAGGTATGTCGTGCACCCAGCGCCAGGCCGATCGCATTGTGCACGCCGCGGGCGGCGACCAACGAGGCTCCCCGACGCGCCCCCTCGCCGAGCTGACCGTGGGTGTTGGCTCCCCAACACGCGACCCTTCCCGAGGTCTGGCGCACGCAGTTGTGTTTGTGTCCCGCAGCGAGCTGCGCCACCTTCCCGAGGCCGTCGACACGCACGGGCGTATTGCGCTTGGGCTCTCCTCTCGCGCCCGGGCCGAGCTGCCCCGCCGAGTTATCGCCCCAGCACCACACCTCGCCGCGACGCGTACGCGCGCAGGTATGGTCGTAGCCCGACACCAGCTCCACGCCATCGCGAATCGTCGCCACCTTCACGGGCTTGAGCCGACTTCCCGACTTGCCATCGCCGAGCTGCCCTTCGGTGTTCCGCCCCCAGCACTTGACCGTGCCCGAGTACTCGAGCGCGCACACGTGCGACCAGCCCGAGGCGACCTGCTTGACCTTCTCGAGCCGCTCGATCGGCTGCGGACGGGCGAAGGCTCGTGCCGCATCGCTGCCGATCTGGCCATCGTCGCCGTTGCCCCAGCACTTGACGGCCCCCGAGCGCTCAAGCGCGCACGCATGATATTCGCCCGTGGAGATCTGCAGCGCCTCGCCAAGCCCCGTGACCCTTGTCGGGCGCAGGTTCAGCGCGGTGCGACCGATGTTGCCGCGACCGTCACCGAGCTGTCCGTCGAAGTTGTTGCCCCAACAGATCACCGTGCCGCCACGACGGCGTGCGCACGAAAAGTCGTGCCCGGTTGCAAGCTGCACCGCGTCGGTCAGGCCCGCGACCTTGACGAGGCGGACCGAGTCGTTGCGTCGACCATCACCGAGCTGGCCAAAGTCGTTGCGACCCCAGCACAGCACATCGCCCGACTTCCGACGTGCGCACGTATGCTCCGAGCGCGAGGCCAGCTCGACCACGGGATCGATAGGAGGGGCCGCGGCGGGCCGTGCCGCGGGCCGAGCGGGAGCGGGAGCCTGCGGAGTGGTGGTGGGCGTGGGCGAGGGGCCGGTCGACCAATTGCATCCACCGAGAGCAAGCGCGAAGGCGAGCGAGCGGGGGCAGGAGCGAAGAGACAGTCGCATCAAGCGTGCACGATAACAGCCGCAAAACTCGGGCTTCGGCGCGGCTCCGAGCCGCGCGAACCGATCGTGCCCAGAGGCCGATTTTCGCTGCGTGGCGAACGAACGGCGGTTGTCCACATTCTGACGAACTCGCGCGATAACTCCCCGCCCACGCGTCCATTCCTCGCTTTCCTTCGTGGCACGGCCGATCGAAACTGGAGTGGTGGCACAGCGATCGCGGGGTTTCTTCGAGGAGGCATTTGGCACCGACACGGGCTTCGGCGCACGACCAGCCGAGCTGCCCCAAGGAAGCCAGGAAGCGTACGCACCCGAGGCACGCTCGCGACCTCCATCGGTTGTAGAGGTCATCGGTCGCGGCGAAGCGCACTACAGCTTTGTGCCGATCTTCTCAGAGCTCACGCTCGACGACGGTGTCTACAAGGCGAAGTTCTGGGTGCTCGACGATGCCCTCAAGTGGAAAGTGCCCAACGCCTCCTCGGTGACGACGCTGCCCCAAGCCGCCGACTTCGACGATACCTCGCACGACGACGTCATGGTGCTCAAGCACGGTCGACGACTCCGCGATGTGCGACGACGACTGTGGCGACTGCCGTGCAGTGCTCGCGAGGCCGAAGACGCCGCACGCCTCATCCGCATGCGGCAGCGACAGCTCCCGGGCGCCGAGGCGGAGTTCACCTCGCGGTGGAGCAAGAAGTCACTGCTGCTCACGCCGCATCTGTACAACCTCCGCTATGAGCAGGCCGACCTCAAGGTCCGGCCGCAGACGGGGTTGATGGGGATGAACGCGCGGCAGGGGCTGACCGCCGCGAGCCTCGAGCACAACCGCCGCGTCACCCGAGAGGCGCACCGTGTGTACAACAGCAACGCCAGCGGTCCGCGCCTGTATCCCGAGCTACTGGCCGACCCGGGCAAGATCTGGGCGATCCACCACCGCATGGGCAAGGTTCGGAAGATCACCTGCGAAAAGCCCAAGCGGCCGACCCACTTTCGTGTCGCGGTCAATCATGGGTGGCACAAGTCGACGGGCAGGCGCTGGCAGAACTCGGGCACGTGCCACGACGCGAGCCACTCCGACTACTCGCAGATCCTCCTCGTGGTCGCGGGCTGGTGCGAGTTCGTGCGGCCGGGTCGCGACCCCAAGTGGGTTCGAACGTGGCGGCTGTACCGAAGCAAGAAGTACGGCGCGTTGGTCACGGGCGGCGGACCGCGACTGAAGAAGATCCGCTACAACTGGTAGCGCGCTCTGCCTGCCACCGTGGTGGCCCACGCGGTCGCGGTCGACCCCGCGGGCTCGATCATCGCACGAGCACACGGCGCGACGGTGTGCTCGAGGCAGCGCGCACGGAGCCGCGCACGAACCGAGGGCGGCAGCACGCCGTGGGCGCTGGCGACATCCTCGTCGATCGGAAGCTCGGCTTCGTCGGTGGATACCGCAGCGTCAGCCGAGGCGAGCGCGCGGCGCAGCTCCTCACGAACCACGGCCGCCATCGCGGCGTCGCGTCGCACGGCCCAGTCGACAAAGCGCCATGCGAGCACGGCGTGGCGCGCCTCGTCTTCGGCGATCTCCGCCAAAGCCGAGCGCACCGCGGGATCGGTGGCACGTCGGGCGGCGAGATCGGCCTCCGCCGCGGCGATGGTCTCTTCGACGCAGCCCTCTCGCACCGCGGCGCGCACGATCGCCTCCGCGTCTTGCCCCGTCGTCACGCCTTGCAGCGAGATCGGGCCCGGGCCCACCGCGGTGCCGCCGTACGCCCCCGCCAGCGCAAACGCGATGCGGGCGTGGCGAATCTCGTCGTGCATCGCGGTGCTGGCATCGGCGAGCAGCTCGGGCGATGCACCGACGGCGCTCAGGTCGAGGACAAACCGCGCAAACGAGGCCACCGAGGCGTGCTCGGCCAAGGCCGCATCGGTCCAATAGTCGGCCAAGAAGCGTCGGGCTTCCGCGCTCAGGCGCTCCACGTTCGGGACAAGCCCGGTCATCGCCCAGTCGTCGCGAGCTTGCGGCGCGGCGGTGCGGGCTTGGTCGGCGACAAACAACGGGCGCCCCTTGCCGCAGCCCTCTTCGTACATCGTGATGATGTAGTGACACTGATCGGCCAGCGGCTCGGAGCAGAGCACCTCACCAAACGTGTACCAGCAGCTACTACAGCAGTTGGCGTCGTCCCACTCGATCTGCGCCTGGTTTTGACACTCCTCGTCGCAGACACACTCGCCCGCGGCATTGGGCGGCCGAACCATCTCCCATTCGAGCCAGTTGTCGCTGCCCAGACACATCAGGGGCGGAGGCGCGTCGTCGGAGCCTTCGGCCGTGCTGGCGGTCGTGGCGGTCGTGGTCATCGTCGCGCCGTCGTCCTCGTCGGTCGCTTCGCCACTATCGCCCGAGTCACCGCGGCCGAGCGTGTCGGGGCCATCGAGCGTGCGCCCAGAGCAGCCCGCCAACGTCCCCACCAGTAGCGGCGACAACCCCAACGCCACCACGATCCGACCTCTCAATCCATCAACACCAAAAGCCATGCGACCACGCTAGCGCGGTAGTCGGTGGAATTCCACGCAAGACCGTCGACTCCCGCATATTTGCGGCGACTCGATGATCGCCCCTGTCGCGCAAGGGCTGCTAGCAGGTCATCGGAGAAGTCGCGTGGGTGCTGAACGCGGCCATCGGCGTCGAGGGCAAGGCGCCGAAACGAAGGCATAGCGGGCCTATTTCGAGCTTTCGGCAACGCCGCCATTCGACGTCGAGGGGTGTGTTCAGTGCTCGCGGGACTTCTCCGATGACCTGCTAGGCTGCAAACGTGCACCGTTGGCTCGGATTGGTCGCCGCGACCCTGCTCGCCGCCTGTGGCGACGACAGCGTCGATCTGAGCCCCGCGGGTGACACGCAGCCCCCGCAGTGGAGCACGGTCTGCGGCACCGAAGGCCCGCATCGCTTGCTGTCGCTACGGCCTGGCGAGCATGCGTCGCGCATCGATCTTCTCCCCGACAGCGATCGCGTGCTCGTCAGTACGTTCTCGGTCGACCCGCAGATCGCACTCGCCGAGTTCCCGCCCACGCTCGACCGTACGATCTACACCGTGGGTCCGTGCGGCGAAAACCCGACCGAGATCGCCCGCGGCCTCAGCCTCACCGCTCGGGTCGGCGCGCTCATCCTCGCGTGCGGTGATGGCCAGCACGGCGCATGGGTGCTCGACCCGACGGGGGCCACCCCGCCCCGCCCGATCCTCAACGGATGGTGCCCCCTGCGATCGACCGACCACGGCCTGGTCACCGTCGATGCCGACCCCGAGCAGTCGTTCGGCACGCTCGTCGTACTCCGCGATCCCGCCGATCCCAATGTCACCGCCGAGCCGCTCGCCACGGACGTTCGCACCTCCCGTAACACCTACTTCGGGCCGGGCTCGAACTTCAGCACTTCGCTGTGGGCCAAGGGCGAGCGTGCACTTGTCCTCGACGAACAAGGCCAGGTCCTCGACATCGATCTACGCGATGGACTCGCCACCGTTGAGCTGGAGGGCGTCCGAGAGTTTCGCGTGTCGAGCGATGCCCGCCAGATGATCTGGCAATCGGTCGAGCCCAGCGAAGGCGATCCCGACACGCCGATAAGCCCCGTGTTCTTGCGCGATCGCCAGACGCAGACCGACACCCACCTGCTCAATACCCACCTCGAATGGACGGGCAATCCGTACGTCGGCGACTACCTCATGGTGCGCGACGACGTCGATGGGCTGCGCGTGTACTGGGCCGACGATGCCCGACCCATCGAGCTTCCCGCGGGCACCGATGTGCGCGGCGTTCTCGATGATGGCGCCCTGTGGCTCGTGCGTCGCGTCGATGGGATCACCGAAGAGCTGCGCTTTGGCCCCGATGAGGGCCGCGAGCCCACCGTGTTTGCGCGGCACCAAGGCTCGATCACCCGCCGCGGCGAAGGCATCGAGATCTTCGACAGCCGCGACACCGCACATCCCAGCGAAGGCAGCCTCAGCTTTGCCCCGTTCGCAGGAGGCGAGCCCACCCTCCTCGCCGACCATGTGCACGCGAGCTACAGACGCCTCACCGACGGTCAGATCCTCACGATCGTGGGCGAAGACGAGACCGGCCACGGCCCCCTGCGCCTCATCGACCCCGAGACGGGCAGCTTCACCGTGCTCGACTTTCACGCGTACGTGCACTCGCCTCGCCTCAACAGCGCCGATCCCTTCGAGGGCGACATCGTGTTTGCGTCGTCCGAAGGCACGTTTGCCCCCGCCGAGGGCGACGACACGGACGGCCGCGCCATCTACCGCGCGCGCCTGCCGTTGTCGGAATAGCCCTCGGCAGCGCAAGATGCCCGCATGCTCGGACGCTTGCTCATGCGTGGAGGCGACGCCCCCCGCTGGCTCACCACCCAGCCCATCGCTCACCGCGGGCTCCACGACGACACCCGCCCCGAAAATTCATTGAGCGCGTTCGAAGCCGCCGCCCAAGCTGGCTACCCGATCGAGCTCGACGTGCACCTCACCCGCGACGGCCAGGTCGTCGTCTTCCACGACGACACCCTCGATCGCCTCACAGGCCAGGTGGGCCGAGTCACCGACGCCACCATGGCCGAGCTGTCCGCGCTGCACCTGCTCGGCACCGACCAGCCCGTGCCTTCTTTGGACAAGGTCCTCGCGCTCGTCGCCGACCGCGTCCCCGTCGTGATCGAGATCAAGACCCGCGGCCCGATCGGCGCGCTCGAGGCCGCCGTCCTCGCCAGCACCGAGCGCCACCCCGGCCGCTATACCGTCCAGTCTTTCAACCCCTGGTCTATGGTGTGGTGGCGTCGTCACGCCCCGAGCATCCCGCGCGGCATGCTCAGCGGTGACACCAGCGAGTACGACGTCACCGCGCCCGAGAAATTTCTCCTTCGTCACCTCGCGCTCGCCCCGCTCGTCCGCCCCCACTACATCGGCTACGAGCTGACCGCCCTCCCACGCACCGCTACGACCCAGCTACGCCGCGTTGGCGTCCCTTTGCTCGCCTGGACCATTCGAACGCCCGACGACCTTCAGCGCGCCCGAAGCCTGGCCGACAACATCATTTTCGAAGGTGTCTCACCTACATAAGCACACAACCTCTCACCTTTCTTCGGCCAAAAGGCCGAATCTCGTGATCGGTTTGCTCCCGCAACACACTCACCCAACCGCATCGCCACCGCGTTGGGTGCCGAGCCGGTCGTTGCCCCCAAAGGCCTCGGCTCGGCATCCAACCAAGTTTTTGCCGATGCACTCGCCGCGACCCCCAACGCGGTCTCTCGATCTCTCTTCGCCGTACCCAAAACTGCGCGCCTATTTCGGTTTAGGTACGGCACCTCCTCTAGCCCGGTCTGCGAGCCCCCACGCAGCCCGGGCGTTTTTCGTTTGTGGGCACAAGCACTGCGCGACCATGAACGACAAGCGCGAGTGGGTCCTCTTGTGCGAGTGCTGGAGCACCGCGGAGCTACACTTGGTTCGCGCGTCGCTCGAGGCCCATGGCGTGCCTGCGCAGGTGCAGGGCGACCATGCCCACGGCGTGCTCGGCATGCTTCAGGGGCAAGCCGTCCGTCCCCGCATTCTCGTCCCCCGCGGTGGCCTGGCCGACGCCCGCGCCTTGGCCGAAGAGATCCTCGGTCCGTTTGACGAGATCGCCGAAGAGGGCGTCCCGCATGTGGGCTCCCCGTTTCGGACCGAGCAGCAAGCGCCGGCCGTCCCCGACGAGCGCGCGATAGCCGTCCCCGGGCCTCGCCCCAAATCGCTCGCGGTGATCAGCGTCATCGCTGCCGTCTCGTGGTTCATGTTGCCGCTCAATGGCGCCGCCCACCTGTATCTCGGGCACAACCGGCGTGGCGGCGCGCTCATTCTCCTGACCATCTTCGCCTACACCGCCGCGTTCGCGGGCTCGCCATGGGCCTTGGGCCTCGTCGCGCTTGCCGGCTTCGCCGACTTCGTTGGCGGATGCGTCGGGGTCGTGCTCCACAACCGTGCGGTGGCCAAACAGTCGCCCGAGACCAACGACGATGACGATGACGACGACCACGACCACGACCACGACCACGTAGGCAACACAGAGGACGGGGACGAGGACGAGGACCACCACGCCCCCGAGTCCGACGACGACGAGAGCGCCAACCCTGACGCAGACCGACGTCCGTGACGAGCTGGGCGCCGCGCGAAGATTCTCCGCCTGGCCCGAACGGTCCATTCGGTCAAACCGACCGCGTGGCCGCCCGCCGCCAAAACTTTTTCGCACTTCCGCTCACTTTTCCGTGATCGGTTTGGCCTCCCGTCCCACTAATCCCTTGCATCGCGGTTGGACGACGCCGAAGCGGAGCCCCCCCAATCATTTCGTTTCGCGCGTCAAAGTTCGGTCCCCCCCTACGTTTCTCCAACCCCGATGTGCCGTGGTCCTTTAGTCCGCGGCTTATTTCTCAGGCCAATCCAAAGCAGCAAACCAGCCCCCCTTTTGTGTTTTCTGCCGAAGATCGGCCCTCGTGACAGCCCCCAAGAACGGTCACGAGCCGTAGAGCCCCGTCGCAGCCCCCCAAGAGGCGACGGGGCTCGCTTTTTGGTTCTGCTCGCGAACCCAGGCGAGCGCATGGACCTGTCGCCCGTCAGTGCGGCGCCCGAACGACCACCGCACCAGGGATCACGCACAGGTAATACGCCAGGCTGATCCAAGAAAACGGCCCGACGTTGAGCATCACCAAGATGCCCAGGTGCAGCCCAACGCCGACCGCGGCCCACGCCACCCGCAGATCGAAGCGGGTAATCCATCGCCGCAGCCGGCCCCCGCGCCGTCGTGTATGGCGCAGCCAGTAGACGACGAGGAGTAGCGGCGCGAGCACCTCCCACCACCACGTCGTCGCGGTCGCGACCTGGGTCAGCCAAAACACCGACGCCGTGAAGCTCATGTCGAAGCGTCGCCACGTGGGGTCTTGAAACACCCAGTAGAGGGCACTGAGATCGCCGCCCGGGGTCCACACGGGACTGAGCTTGTGCAGCCCCGTCGTCGCGTAGATCACCACGAGCTGGAGGATCACGAGGTAGCGCGGCCACGCCGACACGAGGCGATCGGAACGCCAGCAGCCCGTCCTCCGCCGACAGTCGACCGAGTGCGTCGCCGTGCTGTCGGCGAGCACCAGCAGCCACAAAGCGTTGGTGATCATCGTGTCGTAGCCGCCCGTCACCGTGCTCTTGGCGGTGACGTGGGCGTAGTAGACAACGAGCAGCAGGAGCGCGGTCACCCGTCCGCCGAACCCCACGATCATCATGCTCGCCAAGGTGATCGCCGCGCCCGCGATGATGTTCGCGGTGCTGTGCGTGCGCCCGCCGAGGGCGTCGACGAGCCAGTGGCTTGCATCGAGGGTTTGCAGCCCCCCGTACTTCGCGTCGACCCACATCACGTGCAGGAGGTCGGCCGCGATCACGGAGACCACCGAGTAGAGTACCACGGCTCCCACCGCGATCCGAAAGCGGGCGATCGCCTCACCCGACTCGCGCGTGGACATGAGCGCGACCCAGCCCCGCCACCACCGACGCAGTCGGCTCATCGCAGCGCCTCCGCGTTGAACCGCCGCGCATGCTCGTAGTGCCCCGCGGGTGTCTGCTCGGCCTTCACGGCCGCGGGCGGCCGCGAGTCGTAGCGATACAGCTGAATTCGTATGCGCGGCGCGTCGGGATGCTCCCGTGCGGCCTTGGTCGCCACCCAGCGCGTCGCCTCTTCGTAGTCACGGCGAATAAACCCGCGAGCGAACCGACCGAGGAACTTCCGAAAGCGATTGTGCTCGAACTGCGCGCGGTTCCAGGTGTGCGTCTCCGAGTGCGGGCGATAGATCGGCACCCATCGCCCATCACGCTCGACATCGACATGCAGCTCGGCGGGGTGCCGCTGCGGGCTGGCGAACATGCTCCAGCCTTGCCGCGATCCCGTGATCTCCGCGTACACGATGAATGGCTTGGCGAGCGGTCGCTGCACCGTCAGGTAGGCGCTCCCCGCCGCCCACAAGCTCTGGGTGAAGCGCGCTTCGTCGGTGTCGATGCCCCAGCCGCGCAGGCGCTCGGCCATCTGCCGCAGATCGGCCTTCGCGTTGGCCGTCTGCCAGCGCCGCCGATTGTGGATCGCGCCTTCGGTCGGCAGCGACAAGATTACGAGCGAGGCCACATGCGCCGCGATCAACAGCGCGCGCACGTGCGGCCACGCGGGGTGCTGAAAGAAGCGCATCGCCACGGAGTCTACGGGCGCGCCTCCACCAGGCGAAGCACCGACGCGCCACCGCAGGTTTGGAACGAGACACGGGATGCGGCCACGGCCCTGACGGCGTGACGTGCGCGAAGCCACGCCGTTCGTCGGAATCTTCCCCCTGCCCCCGCCCGTACGCTATGGAGAACTCGCATGCGCTCCGTAGCCGCAATGATCGGACTGGCGTGCCTCCTCGCCGCCTGTGACCGCAACGAGGCGCGCCCGCCCGCCCCCACTTCCCCCGCTCCCGGGGTCGATTCCAGCCCCGCGGCGCCCTCTGCCCCCGCGAACGACGCGACCGCTCGCGCACAACCCGCGACGCCCAGCGAAGCCATCAAGGCGGCCGAGCCCATCGACGACGGCCCTGCGCTCGCCAACATCGAGCCCGAGCTCATCGTCCCCGAGCCTCCGCAAGCGCCCGCCGACTACGGCCTGATCGCGCCTCCGCTGCCCAAGCCCGCCGCCGAAGAGCTCGTGATCCATGCGCTGGCCGGCTACGAGGTGGTGGCGATCTACGCCGAGCCCAACACCGAGTCGGCCAAGCTCGGCTACCTGCGTCTGGGTACGCGGCTGATGGTCACCGCCAAGCAAGGCACCGAGGGCTGCTCCCGCGGTTGGTATGGCCTGCCCCAAGGTGGATTCGCGTGCGCGAGCCGTGGCCTCGTCGTCGATTCGAAGAAGGCGCCGTACCTCCATCGTCCGCCTCCCGCGGCACGACGCGATGAACCGCTCCCGTACGACTACGCCTACGTCAAGCAGTGGAACAGCCCCATGTGGTGGCGCGTGCCCACGGCCGAAGAGCAGAAGATCGCCGCGACGATACGAGCCGATCGCGAGGCTGCGCGCGAGGGCAAGCCGTTGCCCTCGGAGGTCGCCAAGAAGGCGGCCGCGGCCGCCGAGGCGACCGATACCAAGACACCTGCACCCGCGGCAGAGAAGACCAAGCCCGAGGGCACCGACCTCGCGGCACTGCCCTCGGTAGATGGCCCCGCCAACCCGCCCAAGGACAAGCCCGCAGAACCGACCGCGGTTGCCAAGGCCGATCCACCCGCACCTGCTGCGAAGCCAACCCCCGCCACCGCCGAGCCTGAACCCGAGGCAGAGCCCGAGCCGGTCAAGCTCCCCTTGAGCCCCGAGACCCCATGGCTCGAGAAAGGCTTCTTCATCAGCCTGGGCGAAAAGATCACCGAAGAGGGCAAGTCGTGGTGGCACACCTCGCGTGGTGGCTATGTCGAAGCGGGTGCCGCGTACACGTACACCACCAAAGATTTTCAGGGCGTGGAGATCGGCGAGGAGTCCGGCTTCCCGTTTGGCTACGCGATGGTCACCGAGGCTAAGTTCTACGCGCTCGACGACGACGGCAAGGCCAAGCCCACGGGCGAGTCCCTCGAGCGCCGTACGTTCGTCGACCTCAGCGAAGAGCTCGATGTCGAGGGCAAAGCCTTCATGATGACCACCGACGGTCGGCTGCTCCGTAAAAAAGACCTCCGCCTCGCGGAGCCCCAAGCCGTGCCCGAGGGCATCGAGCCATGGGAGCGCTGGATCGACGTGAGCCTCGACAAGCAGATGCTCGTGGCCTACGAGGGCAGCCACCCCGTGTTCGTGACCCTGGTTTCAACCGGTCGCAAGGGCACCAAAGACGAGCCGTTCGATACCCCGCCTGGGCGCTTCCGCATTCGCAGCAAGCACATCTCGAGCACCATGGATGGCGACACCGCGTCGGACGGCAACTACTCGATTCAGGATGTCCCGTGGGCGATGTTCTTCGAGGGTAGCTACGCGCTGCACGGCGCCTTTTGGCACAACGGCTTCGGTCGAGTGCGCAGCCACGGCTGCGTCAATCTCGGACCCTCCGATGCCCACTGGTTGTTCGACTGGACGACGCCCTTTGTCCCCGAAGGGTGGCATGGCGTGCACGCGCACGAGGGTAGTCCAGGCACGACCGTGATCGTCCGCGAGTAGTCCGCGGACGCGACCGCGCGGCCGAGCAGCGTGCGGCCCAGTTGCTATGCTGTTTGTACGATGACGGCGCGGCACAATGTCCTTGGTGGTCTGGTGGCGCTGGCGCTGGTCGCTTGTAACAACGAGCCCCCCGCGGCCACGCCCGCCGAGACGCCGCGTATCCAGCCCAAGACCGAGGACAACGCACAAGCGGAGGCCGCCGCCGACCCACCGCGCAGGGGACTCGCGGCCGCGGTTGCGGACGAGGTCGCGGAGGCAAGGCTCGCGGAGCAACCGCCCCGCGAAGCCAAGGCCGAGGCCCCTCCCAAACAACGTCCCAAACCTGGTGAGTTACGCCAGCCAACCGCCGAGGAGTTCGCAGCGTGGGACCGCCTCGCCCCGGGCCCGAAGGTCAGCACATGGGACGAAGAGCACACCGACCTGCTCGTTGCGTCGTTCCAACATCTGCATTGTGCTCGCGAGGAGATGAGAGTGGCGGGCCAGGCGTATCTCGACGGCGGGGACGATATGGCGTGGCTCGACAGCAAGCGGACGCTGGTCCTGGCGCTCGATCGATGGCAAGCGGACCTGTTCGCCACGCAGCCGCGGATCGCCGAGACCTCCAAGCTCCTCGGCACACTGCTCGAAGCCCATGAGTTGGTCAGCTTCAGCTATCCGCGGGCCTACAACAGCGGCAGCGCCGAAGACCTCGCCAAAGCGGATGCACGGTGGACGCTGCTCGATGACAAGGTGACCGCCGCGCTGGCGTCCGCGGGCGCCACACTCTCGGCTCCAACTCCTGCGGAGTGCTCGGCGGCCAAAGCCAAAGAAGCCGAGTAGCCAGCCACGATGAGCCCCGCCGATCGCGGTGGTAGCAGCCCGTGGTGAACCCCAGCGCCGCCCCTCACTCGTCCTTTTTGCCGCTGGCGGCGTCGCCAAGACTTGCAGCACGTCCAGTACAGCGGCGTTTCGGCTCCTACCCCGCGACAAAAAATACTTCGCGAGGAACAGCACTGGGTCTCACCCCGGGCTGATAGCTTTGCGCACCGTGCCCCGCGACTTCATCGAGCTGAGCGGACTGAGCCTCGAGTGCATCTTGGGGGTGCTCCCCACCGAGCGCGACGTACCGCAGGAAGTACGCGTCGACCTGCGGATGGGGATCGACCTGGTCCCCGCGGGCAGGAGCGCCAAGATCTCCGAGACGATCGACTACGACCGCGTGGCCACGCACATCGGCGCCATGCTTCGGTTCCGCCGCTATCGACTGCTGGAGAACGCCGCCCACGAGATCGCGGGAATGCTGCTGGGGGTGCACAAGAAGCTCGTGCAGGTCGAGCTACGCGTCATCAAGCCGACCGCGCTCCGCGGCCGGGCCCAGTCGGCCTCCGTGTCTATCGTGCGCACCCGCGAGGACTTTGCCGTGCGTCGCGAGACCTCCACCTTTGGCGAGGTCGACGTGCTGCTCGAGACCAAGGAGGCGGGCCTGTACTTGCTGCATGTCGCCGCGGGTCGACAGATCCCCCGACACCATCACCGAGTGATGCGCGAGCTCGAGTGGCTGGTGGCAGGCGAGCTACACCGCAAGGGCGCGACCGTCCCGATGGGCACCCCCGTCGAGTGGACGCACGAGCAGGCCCACGAATATCGCAACGACGGGAAGGAGGTCGCGACCCTGTTTTGTTGCGACGTTCCGCCGTTTATCCCCGAAGATGAGATCGTGCTTGCGGAGGCCGGCCAATGAACGCCCCAGTCCTTGTCACGGGTGCCTCGCGGGGGATCGGCCGCGCGGTGTGTCGACTGCTCGTCAGCTTGGGGTACCCCGTCGAAGGTGTGTATCGGTCGCGCGAGGACGCGGCGCTGTCCCTGCGTGAAGCGACCGGCCCCGCGCTGTCCATGCACCGCGCCGACCTCTCGCAGCCCGCCGCGATCGAGAGCCTGGCCATCGCCCTCGCCGACCTTTCCCATCCCCTGCGCGGCGTCGTCTTGTCGGCGGGAATCGGCCACCGCGGCGCGCTCAACGATGACTTCTCCGAGGTCGATCCGCTCGTCGAGCAGCTGCGTGTGAACCTGGAATCACCGCTGCGATTGCTCCGCGCGCTGCTTCGCCACGAGCTGCTCGCCCACGGAGCCTCGATCGTCGTGATCGGCTCCAACCTCGGGCATCGCGGCCTTGCGGGCAAGGCTCCCTACGCCGCCGCAAAAGCGGGACTCGAGGGTGCCGTGCGCAGCCTGGCGCACGAGCTCGGTCCCCAGGGGATTCGAATCAATGCGGTCGCCCCTGGCTTGTTGCGCACCGACATGACGGCCGCGCTCGGCGAGACGGGCTACGACGCGTACGCGGCCGAGGTTCCGCTTGGCCGCGTCGGCGTGCCGATGGACATCGCCCCCCTCGTCTCGTTCTTGCTCGACGACGGCGCCAGCTATATCTCGGGCCAGGTCATCGACGTCGACGGTGGCTGGTCCGCCTGACTCGCCCTAGCAGGGCATCGGAAAAGTCCCGCGAGCACTGAACACAGCCCTCGACGTCGAATGGCGGCGTTGCCGAAAGCTCGAAATAGGCCCGCTATGCCTTCGTTTCGGCG
>WURV02152614.1:4738-17065 GCA_011762755.2 Epimenia babai
ATGCATACTCCATACACTTATGATGCATACTCCATACACTTATGATGCATACTCCATACACTTATGATGCATACTCCGTACACTTATGATGCATACTCCGTACACTTATGATGCATACTCCGTACACTTATGATGCATACTCTGTACACTTATGATGCATACTCCGTACACTTATGATGCATACTCCGTGCACTTAAAATGCATACTTTGTGCACTTATGATGCATACTCCGTGCACTTATGATGCATACTCCATAAACTTATGATGCAGACTCCGTGAACTTATGATGCATACTCCATACACTTATGATGCATACTCCGTACACTTATGATGCATACTCCGTACACTTAAAATGCATACTCCGTGCACTTAAAATGCATACTTTGTGCACTTATGATGCATACTCCGTGCACTTATGATGCATACTCTGTGCCCTTATGATATATGCTTACGAATAAAAAACTCGCACTTTTATTCTGTGGTATTTTTTAACATCTTTACTGGCCTTGGAAATGGCTCCAACACAACGGTATTTTTTGTGTGTGAATGAGAGTACTCACTAATAACCCATAAATGTATGTAGAAGGCTTCATAATTTCATCAGATATCAGGACAAGAGGTCATTAGCTCATCGATACAAGTGGTATTGGATGTGGAGAATAAAAAACTTGTCATTACGATAGAAGAACATTAAAGAACATCATGGCAGCCCTAAAATTTATTGTAATCTTAGATAGTTATATACCCTTTCTCTGTAAATCCAACCTCACTATTACTGATGGTATCTCACGCCGACCTACCGTATGAGATCATTCCCTAAAACAACATCTCAAGTTATTAATTTTGTATCAGGCTCGGCTAAAGATTACCTTAGAGACGTTTTGGGTCAGAAGTCAGACGTGAATTAAGTCGGCATCATAGACTGACTATCTTTAACATATCTTACGATGTAATTCACTAATAGTGCTGCATAGCATCACGGGCTGCCGCGAGCAGAGCTCTCTGTCTGCGCTACGCGTATCTCTAGCGATACGCAAATAGCTCACCACTACCACCAGCTTGCCAACTTGTTTCGCCCTCGGTAGATATCGCGTGGTGGTGCTACGATGAGTCTCGCCACTCATCGTCGTACTCTCCGTATAGTTCGGCATCGTGAACTTTTTCGAACGTTCATCGCGGTCGGATGTATTTCACTTTTATCGGACAAAGCGGTATGTTTGACGCTTTATTTAATCTCGAGGCCAGTAAACATGTGTAGGGGATTCTCGCCATTGCCATTATGTTCCGTTTAATAACGCTTGCTTCTATATGACTGTGTCTGATGCCGTCTAATATATCAAACGAAGATTGATCAAATAGATCTACTTACGACGATTTGTCTACTGCCAATTTTTATAATTCAAGTAATTTATAATATCTCAACATCACAAGTCAATGGGTTGACCGTCTCAACTTGATATCAATTGGTTTTGGTTATTATAGTATGTTATATAGTTCAGTCGACCAATTTCACGTACTCGTGATATATCAGATATATCAAATGATAAACGTAACAATTAAATACGTCCTAATGCCTAATGGACGAAAAATGGACGTGAAAAACATTGCGAAATTCTTGCCATTTGATTAAGTAAAGACGATTTTTTTTGATCTGCGACTAGTCTTCAACCCTTACCACACTGACTAATGTACATTGCACTACTATGGCAATACGATTCTGTGACAACAGAGTGCTAAGGGTTAAATCGTTTAGTCTATATCGAGGGTTTGATTGACTGTATAAATGACCCAATTTGTGACTCTATATGCATCAGCTATAATATTGCATTTATTGATTCAATGATAAGTGTAAATGATGGAATTTATTAATGCGTACACTGTACAGTGGCTCAACAACTGCAGTAATCATGGTAATCGTCAGACATGATATCATATAATATTCAAGGTGTGGGAGTCAGCGATATTGTGCTCTTTGTCACGGACCGCATTACGAGCATTTGATAATGCCCGTTTTGTCCAGTTTCAGTCGGCGTATTGTCGAGCACATTAGACAGAAACTGCCCTATTGCGAGTTCACAGTGATATCTTGAGTTTGTCGACAATGCTAACTCTATGATACTGCTGGTCCTGCTTGATTTATTGGCAGCGTTTGAAAGCGTTGGCTATCGAGTCATTCTTTTTGAGCAGTTACAAGTTAGGTCTGTCATCTGCGGCTCAGTATTCGGTGGATTACGTCTTATCTGGTCGATCTCAATTCATGTCATCTCCATTGGTGATTCTTTGACGAGACTCGCCATTCTTGCGGTGTTCTGCAAGGTTCAATCCTCGGTCCATTCCTGTTTTCTCTTTATATTGGACCAGTAGGTGACATAATCCGGCGGCTTGAATTATATTACCACCAACCAATATGCCGATGACTGTCAGATTTATGCAAAATTCAATGAAGACTTCGCTTCATTTTATGTGGCTACTGAAAAGATACCTCTGTATATTGATAAAATACGTGACTGGATTAAGGGCAACTTTTTGAAGTTAAATAATGATAAGGCTCAGGCAATCCTCTTTTATCGAATTGGACGATTGGTATATAATGAATTGTCTGTGCGTATTGGTGAAAGTGATGGCAAATGTGAAAAATTTGTCAAAAACCTGGGTGTGATTTTCGATAATAGGCTGTCATTTCAATCTCACATTAGCAACTTGGTGAAAACATGTTTCATGCATATTCTATATATCAGACATATCAGGCCTTACATCACCTGGACTATTGCTGCCTCTCTTATGCACCGTCTTGTTACTTCGGGTATTGCTTATTGAAATTCACTTCATATAGGTTGTCCTATTTTGGCGTAACAAACTTCTGCGAGTTGCTGCTGTTTGTGTAGTGATGTAGGAGCGTAGAAGCTGTCACATCACCCCTTTCTTACAATCCTTTCATTGGTTACCGATATCAACGCGTACCCAGCTTAAATTCCCTGTCTTTACGTTTATGGCACTGCGTGGTCTTGCCCCACCTTACATTAATATACTTGTATCATTGTATCAGCCACATAGACAGTTTAAGGTCAGGAGACAAATTACTCGCTAGGGTGTTCAATTTAAGATGGGTCACTTCCGATCATAGGTGCTTTATCAGCATTGGTCCTAGGTTATGGAACAATCTTCCACTAAGGCTGCGTGCATCCAACTTACTTCCAATTTTTCAGAGAAATCTGAAAACTCATCTGTTTACTAGTGTATATATACAGTAACTTGAGTGCTGTTACCATTTTGTTTATTTTAGTGTTTATTTTTGCAGAACAGCACAATTGAGATGCTTGTATGATTTTGGGGCATCATAAATAAATTACCATTACCATAATTCTTCATTCGTGCCATCTGCTATGGACCGCATTACTCTTCTTTTGTGCCATCTGCCATGGACTGCATTACTCATCTTTGGTACCATCTGCCATAGACCGCATTATTCTCCATTTATGCAATCTGTCATGGACTGCATTACTCTCTTGTGCCATCTGCAATAGACCGCATTACTCTTCTTTTGTGCCGACTGCCATAGAGCCCATTACTCTTCATTTGTTCCGTCTGCCATAGACCGCATTATTCTTCCTTTGTCCCATCTGCCACAGACCGCATTATTCTTCATATGTTCCGACTGCCATAGACCGCATTACTCTTCATTTGTGCCATCTGCCATAGACCGTATTATTCTTCATTTGTGCCATCTACCATAGACCGCATTATTCTTCATTAGTGCCATCTGCCATAGACCGCATTATTCTTCATTTGTGCCATCTGCCATAGACCGCATTATTCTTCATTTGTGCCATCTGCCATAGACCGCATTTTCTTCATTTGTGCCATCTGCGATAGACTGCATTATTCTTCATTCGTGCCATCTGCCATAGACCGTCTTATTCTTCATTTGTGCCATCTGCCATAGACTGCATTATTCTTCATTTGTGCCATCTGCCACAGACCGCATTATTCTTCATTTGTGCCATCTGCGATAGACTGCATGATTCTTCATTCGTGCAATCTGCCATAGACCGTCTTATTCTTCATTTGTGCCATCTGCCATAGACTGCATTATTCTTCATTTGTGCCATCTTCCTCAGACCGCATTATTCTTCATTTGTGCCATCTGCGATAGACCGTCTTATTCTTCATTTGTCCCATCTGCCACAGACCGCATTATTCTTCATTTGTGCCATCTGCGATAGACTGCATTATTCTTCATTTGTGCCATCTGCCATAGACCATATTATTCTTCATTTGTGCCATCTGCCATAGATCGCATTATTCTTCATTAGTGCCATCTTCCATGGACCGCATTATTCTTCATTTGTGCAATCTGCGATAGACCGCATTATTCTTCATTTGTACCATCTGCCATAGACCGCATTATTCTTCATTTGTGCAATCTGCCATGGACTGCATTACTTTTCTTTTGTGCCATCTGCCATGGACTGCTTTACTCTTTATTTGTGCCATCTGCGATGGACAGCGATATTCTTCATTTCCATAGGACGTAGTAGTTTCTTTATATGATGATTGTTTCAATAGACTAACCGGTCTACTTCAGTTTCGCAGCTTGTGAATTTTAGTTATCCTGAAATGCAGTTTTATCATGTTGTTGACAATAATAGTTTTATTAGTGCTTCTTAAAACACATGCATGTCGTCAGACGCACTATACAATCATAATATGTTAAATAGAATCAATATGCATATTATAGTAACAATATATGTCATTCTTGAGTATTAGTAGTAGTAAATATCTAGACTGTTAGACTAACCCTGTTGTACGTTACTACGCGAGTATAGTTATTTCTATAGTGAACCAAATAAAATTCCCTGAGAAAAAAATTATTGCTTTAAGTGCTCGTCTTTAATTACATATTTTGTAACTATACCCCTATTTCATAAATGCGTTGTATTGTTAACATTAGACACTACTGCCAAGAGGCCATTGGCAAAGGCTATTTAAATTTACTAAATAGTACAATACAATAGTATTTATGTACTTTGCATTATATTGCTTCATCCGAATATTGGTTTCATATTCTAATTGGATGTCACGTACACGTATGAGAGTCCAATGACATATGACGCAAGCGTCTGCCTGTACCCAGAGGCTGGTGTTATTGATGATGAGTCTACCATTGTGTTCTACACGCGCCCACGTAGCGTATATAGTCGACCACGTCGCCTACTCATGTATTTGCCTCACCCGCATCGTTAGCGGTGCCTGGCTATATCCATCGTAGCTGACATGTTTCATCGGCGATCGTGAAGTTATCGCCAACTCCCATTCTATCAGCGAACGTTCATAGCCACCGGTGGCGTCGTCGTCGTCATTGTTACTGCTGCCGTTGTTGCGATAGTTCTATGATTCATTCGTGTTTATTAACGTTTTTTATTGTCTCTCATGCCAGATGTGATTGTGAAAGACACACACGCGCGCGTGTCTGTGTATTCTATTCAATGTTTCAATGGTTATAGCACAACCGATGTCTAAAATCTGATATCGTTTATGTCATTTATATCGTTTATATCATAGACTCGTAGTATTTATATTCGCAAGGATGTTTATATGTTTATAGGCTACATTTGCCACTTCGGCGGTGTTTATATGGGAGGCCATTGTTCACTTGAAGTAGCATAATTCATGAGATTTGGCTCAACGTTTGACGATCATCATCGCTGCATCCCAAGATACACCACGATTTAGCCTTTATTCCGACCTCAGGTCGTCTGTCGCCATGTTATTTTACAGATGTTGAACGTGTTAAATGTGTTAAACGTGAACGTGTTAAATGTGTTAGACGTGTCCGTGAAGCTTTAGTTCTTTAGTCCTTTCAAGAATTGAAACAAATATCGGATTACGGTCGTGTGAAAGATGCCTGGACAACTAATGGATAACAACAATAATAAAACTGGTACGTTTAAATGCACAAAGGGAGGAGGGCGACGTTTTTGTGCTACCAATAGTTTAGTGATACCATTAGTTTAGTGATACCATTAGTTTAGTGATACCATTAGTTTAGTGATACCAATAGTTCAGTGATACCATTAGTTCAGTGATACCATTAGTTCAGTGATACCATTAGTTTAGTGATACCATTAGTTTAGTGATACCATTAGTTTAGTGATACCATTAGTTTAGTGATACCAATAGTTTAGTGATACCATTAGTTCAGTGATACCATTAGTTTAGTGATACCATTAGTTTAGTGATACCATTAGTTTAGTATTACCAATATTTTAGTACTACCAATAGTTAAGTGCTACGAATAATTTAGTACTACCATTAGTTTAATGCTACCAATAGTTTAGTGCTATTGATGGTAGTAAATATCACACACAGATTATCACCCCTTTTATTCCTTTATAAAATTTATGATAACTTATTTAAGTTAAAATATTCATAAATATTAATGTTAAATATGAGAGTTTTTTCCCCAATTTTTAGCACGAAATTTGTGTTTATTTCGTGCGCTTGAAGGTACCAGAAAAAGTCCCTGCCTTATGCGGATATGGTACGTCCTAAGTTATAACAACCTCGCACTCTATTTTCTTCATAACATGTATAGTTTCAATTGTGTTTCTGAGATGTTTGTTTATATTTTTTAGTATCTATACTTACATCCTGTTTCTGGTTTTTGTAGAGTGCTCGTGGTGAAATAACAAAAAAGGCAGTAAAGTAGAGATTACAAACAAATCTTTAGAATGGGCTATGAATCCTGCATCTCGATTGAATCCAATGTTAACACATTTTGAAGTGGGATATTATCCTTTGTTCTTCGGTTAGGCGGTCAGTCTACCTTCTTCTGTCTTTTGACTGTTTTGAGGACTACTTTGGACGGGAGTCTTCAGCCTTACTGAAGTGATCGGGGACAGGTTTCTCCACATTGTTGTGTCTGATGTCTGCCTTATGTCCATTGAGCCGCTTGCGCAGGGTCTGGCCATATATTTGGCTGAACCTCGTCTGTAGATCATTTTCCTTTCACAAACCTGAAGAAGCATATTTGACATATGCGAAAGCTTATTTTTTCATTAACTATTACTCTCAAAGGTCTGACCTCTACTTTGTCCCCATTATTTTGAAGACTAATCGGGCTATCACTTCTCTTTTATAGATAATTGTTCTAGACATGTCCTCATATGTAGTCCTATTGTGTATCAAGTCTTATCTCTTTTCATAATGCTTATAAAGTTACACTGTAAATTAATTAACGATTTATGCTATATTTATAGTCACTTTCTATCTCTCGGATATGAGTAGAAATCATAACTGTCTTCAGAATGTTGATCAAATAGACTCATGTGATTAAAACCCATTGAAATTGATTGGTGTTGATCTGGTAATGTAATTAGAGACGCGCCAGTTAAGGCTTCAAGATAATGGGTTTTCTCGCTGAAAAAAATTCAGTGTAGAACGCTTTGATGATTTTTGAAAGCTCTTTGTCACATGATACCCTGGTTTATTAGTTTTTATCGCCATATATAGGTTAATTGGTTGAATTGCTTTGATCACTTCAATTCTGAAACGTGGGTTAGTGCAATTGATCCTGAAACATGGGTATGTTTATTTGATCTTGAAACATGATTTTGTTTATTTGATCATGAGACAAGGTTTTTATATTAGATCCTGAAACATGAGTTTGTTCATTTGATCTTGAAGTGGGTTTGTTGATTTGATCTTGAGATATTGATTTGTTTAATTGATCCTGAAACATAGCTTTATTTATTTCATCCCTAAACGTGGGTTTGTTCATTTGATCTTAAAACATAATATTCAAACATGTCTTTATTTAATCTTGAATTATTAGTTTATTTGATCCTGAAACATGGGTTTATTTCAATGATCTCGAAACTTGGACTATTTGCCTCCATCCTGAACCTTGACTTCGTTCGTTTGATCCTTTAGATCCTGAAACATTTGTTATGTTTTGACACCGAACTTCAGGTTCATCGCGTAGATTCTATAACTCTGGTGCTTCGATTGTCATGTGACTACGTTCGGCAGTTCGCCGTGTCTTATTTCCAGGCTCCGAGATTTATTCCATAGCAATCTATTTGACATTTACGTTCTATCATTGCTCCATATATCCAATATCTGTCGCATGGCAGTATGTTTAATAGGAGTATCGGTCGTTTGAAGGTCAATCTTGTGTGTCTCTCAGCTTATGAAGGGCGACTAGTTAGAGACAATGAGAGCGGCTTGTATCGCCGCATTACACCAAGGCACTGTATTGATTGTTCCTGCCAATATCGTTAGATACATCGAGCTACATAACACACACACTACGCGGGAGAGGAGGCTATTAGTGGCTCCAGTCCATCATGCGATTGTTCACTTGTAGCATGTACGACCATACCGTGATAGTTATTTCCACAGATTAACGATGTTCTCAATGCTTACATGCTCCTACCTGAGGATATCTCCACAGTAAATTAGTCACTTTATGACCTTTTTACGGGCAACATGACTAAGAGAAGTATTTATTCCCCATGATTTTATCTGCTTTAGCCACCTCTTCCCTTAATGAACTAATGAACATAACCCGACATTTGTTGTCTTCCATTTGTCATTTGTATCCTTTCGTTTTAGTTGTAGTTGAGGCAGGCTTACTACCATAATTTCATTCATAGTATTCGATTTTCCGAGATATTTCATCCAATGATATCGTGTATTTACTAGCTGCTTCTCCCACCTTTTGCACGTAATAATTTGGTCGGGGGTCTGGGTAGCCCTTGCAGTGTGGTTCTGTTGGGGGCTTTTTTCCCCTGACATTTGCTGTGCTTCAGATGCTATATATGTGCTCTGTATGTCACTTACCCCCCTGCTATGTCGTCATCTCATTGTAAATAAACATGGACCTATCAAAGACTTAGCGGAGTATGCGACATATGTAGTTCATATGCAGACATTCAGAACCAGCGGCGTCAATGGAAAAAAATCAATTGTTGGCCCAGACTCGGTGGGTTTTTCACATTAGGTGTTTTCCCCCACCCCATATAAGTGAGGCTAATCAGATTGTCGTGTTAACCACATTAATAGGCTAGCTTTTTATAAAGGCCCAGGATGGCCCATCACAATGATTACTTTGGTAAGCCTATAAATACATATTTACATACATAAAGACAATATCAGGACAATAGCGTGATGAATTGGTCGAGGTTGACTAAAGGCAATATCAGGACGATAGTGTGTCTGTTATTGGTCAATACAGTGTACACTGTAACTGTGATCGTTGGTCATGTGACAACATGGGCATACATTTCTGATACACCAGAAAATTGGTAGCTGAAATACCAGTTTTTGTTGTATTCCGAATGTTTCGGACAGTTTGCAATAGTTAGTGAGAAATACGCTGATAACCCAGGTAATTGTGTTGGGGCCATTCTTGACCCTTTAGAAAGCCTTTGTCATTAACATGACAAACAAATTACCTTCAGTTATAAGGGGTTGCAGAAAACACCGTAGTGAATATTTTGGTCTAGACAGACAGTTGGCCATTGTCCATTCACGCCACTGGTTCCAAATGCCTACAGAGAGCAAACATGTCATACGCTCTGCTCAGTCTGTGACGGTTGACAATTATTTACAATGACATCACGAAATTGCAGAGAAGTAAGCGCTATGGAGACCCACATCAAGGGGAAGAAACCCTTACAGAAACACACTGCGAGGGCTATACGGACCCCCATATGCAGGGCATTTCACCCGAAAATATCGCAGGTATTATACAAGCTAGAGCGTGATATTCACTTGATGCAGGAAGTACGAAAGTAGAAATGGAAGAAACACGCTGGCACACCGTACAGCTGCCTTTCCAAATAACTTATTGTCAAATGTTATTTTGCAATTGTCAGTATATAAAAATAAAAAAAGGCCATAGCTTAGTGCTACTTTATTACGGGTAACAAAAGTGTGTTGGGCTTACATTCGTGCCTCAAAATACCATCATGAAAATCACAAACAATAACACACTTTAGCATGAATCTTTCCCATCATTCAAGCCCAAAAATCTTGTTTATTTCTCAGCATGAGAGATGAGGGTAAAAATTCCTAGTTTCGGTGAATTTGAACTCACAACCTTCCGTCGCATGAAGAGCCGCGCTGGACCGGTGATGCTGAAAGTGTCGTACTTCATTCTGGACTATTTGTGAATTGAGAAAGAATGAAAATAGTTGACATTGCTCAGATGCCGACTTACGTGCAGTTTCTCCATCGGATTTCCCAAGTTGTTGGTTGTGTACGCGTACAGGCTATCGGTGTACTTCTGCTTGGCCTCCTTGCGCTCTCCGTCTAGACACGTTATCTTTAGTTGAGACAGAATACCTGTGCGCGACGGCAGTTGCGTATTATGATGAGAAGACATACGGACAACGCGCTATCTCTGTTTTTATTAGCAGATATGAAATAACCGGTACGGAATGGAGTTTTGGATTTAATTCGAGTATTTATGCTCTCATTGAATATCGCGACTGAAATAATTAGCTGGAAAGGGATGGGCAAAAAAATTACTTTTGTCACAAGAGTTGTTCATTTGACTGAGACAGTGAGACTGGGTGTGAGTTGGGAGATGTCGTTAAACCAAATTCTGAAAGCGGAGAAGGAACAACACCTGCGTAACCTAACCATGTGATATATTAAACTTGTTTTAGATTATCAATAATCTTTTTCAAATGACCAAAAGACAGTTTATAATCTAAAGCTCATGAAATATATGACATAGTTATTAGTTAGTCTACAGAAGCTGTTATTCTTTCTCCGCCTCTTCGTATGACCATCAAAAGGCAGCGACCATCATAATTCTCTCATCGTGCCAAACGAAATTCACTACACGTTTTCGATGAACTGGAATTAAGATTGGCGTAACGCGATCGTGTTTCACAAATATCGGAATAAATGCACCGAAATAGCGTCGCTTGCAGCCGGGCCCACAGAGCACAACACTCTCTATATGGAGGTCGGTGGTTTGGGCCCGACGACAGGCGATGTGATTTCTGTGCATTTATAATGAAAATAATATCATATAGTATAGTATATTATATATTATACTGATTATACATCATCAGGTGCACTTGCCCACTTATCTCTCATATTTTAACAGGTATTCAGTTCTCACAACTTGTACCACACCTCGATCGGCCTTTTATAGGGTTGGCCTACAAACACACTTTAGGCCAGCAGTGTAATGGGCAAATTCAGGTCAAATTTTTGCGATGATCCTCAGCGAGTCATTTATCACGGATTGCTGGAGCGAACCTATCTCCAAAGTGGTAATACGAGAGCGATGAAGGTATTGTATCAGTGCTGAATAACTGTGATAAATATTTAATTGTAAACCGCATCTGTGTGCCTTCATCGGCTGATACCTGCTGTACATAAATGTTGTATTTGACCTGATTACCTTCTTTATGCGTCGGCCTATTTTTACATATGTACAGACATACCCACACATCCATGTCTCTGTTTAGACTAGTTCATATGTATCCACCAAACATGGGTGCAATAAACTGCAACTCACAAAGACCTACTTCCTATATATAGTCGGTCAGTGAGAAATTTTTCGAAACACCTACCGTAGTAAACACCTACCGTGCATGTGGTGGAAGTTTTCTGAAAAACAAACGCAAAAAATATAAATAACACCTCGAGCTACCTTTGATAAGTTTAGTTAGTAGACCGCGACACCGTGAACCAGTAAATTGCACCTTCTAATTATTCTTCCGATATTTTTATGAGTGACATACTACATCCCAGCTGCTCTGGTCTGACTAAGTCATCAGTGAATGGAGCTTACATATGTCAATGTGGTTTAACATACACTGAAACTTACATATGTCAATGTGGTTTAACATACGCTAAAACTTACATATGTCAACGTGGTTTAACATATGCTGAAACTTACATATGTCAATGTGGTTTAACATACACTGAAACTTACATATGTCAACGTGGTTTAACATACGCTAAAACTTACATATGTCAATGTGTTTTAACATATGCTGCAACTTACATATGTCAACGTGGTTTAACATACACTGAAACTTACATATGTCAATGTGTTTTAACATACGCTGCAACTTACATATGTCAACGTGGTTTAAAATACACTGAAACTTACATATGTCAACGTGGTTTAACATACACTGAAACTTACATATGTCAATGTGGTTTAACATACACTGAAACTTACATATGTCAATGTGGTTTAACATACGCTAAAACTTAAATATGTCAACGTGGTTTAACATATGCTGAAACTTACATATGTCAATGTGGTTTAACATACACTGAAACTTACATATG